>JAPEVG010000239.1:2038-55140 GCA_029747595.1 Trametes cubensis | reverse complement strand
TGAGCGGTATTGCCGGGCGCGGCTTGCATGCCTTCCGGCAGATCGGCCCCGGATCGTGGGCCCAGACGGTCAGCGTGCCGTGGCCTTTCGACCAACGTCGCACGATATTCTCGGCGGCGGGAACGACTGCCTCGCTTACGGTTGTTTGGGTCGTCGTTGCTGGGATGGGTTGGATGGCCGGAAAGGTAGTATTGGTCAGTCAGGTGGGGGGTCGTGAGCACCGGGCTGGAAGATTCGTCGCAGGACTCGCTGGAGGCATGCAAGGCGTCGTTCAGTTCGTTCGGACCATCGGACACCGGGAGAGAAGAGGCGAAGAACAATCTTTGCTGGGCCATGATACGAACGCCTAGGTAGCGTGCCCTAGTTCCTGGACGCTTGTTGAGCATTCGCCACCGGTATGTTTCTTTCAGGATCTAACAAGACTCTTTCCCTGTATGTCGTAATGTTCCTGTCCACGGACGAACCTGTGCTATACAATGCATTCGTTGAAAAGGCTATCACCATCAGCAAAGTCTCCACAGTGTCGTCGCAACGTGCTCCTGCTTATCCGCTACGACGTACCCGATACAAGCAGGAATGCGTGCCGACCCCAGGTGCCTGTGATATTCGAGGAGATAGCGAACATGCACGCACGGCATGTCAGCCCTTTCACACGGAATGTGCTCATAAGCTCCTTTAGCGGGACATGAGCTTTCTCCGGAGAATGCACCCTACAAGAAGCGCTCCAGGCATAAGCTGGGGTACTATAGGACCGTCTCATCTCCGTTCCGATGTACATCACCTCTGGACATCTCTTGACCCGTAAGGCACATGAGGCGACTTTGCTCACCGGCGATGACTTGTACTCCAGGTAGTGACGCTCGTTGCTGGTCGCAAGAACGATGAAACGTCTGATGATGGGCTGCGCAATACAGAGCATGACATGCCGATGTGGGTCCACCACCATGATAGTGCACGATCGGCGTCACGCTCGTATGAGGCAAGCCGCTCGAGGGATGTCCGGTGAAAGCATGACCACCAAGGCAGCGGTAGGTTCCGTACAGGGAACACGTCTGACTGAATTGAATGTGACTTTGGGGGGCTCGACATGCTGGATCTTCCTGCGCTTCTGGAGCATGAGGGCTAGGACAAGTGTGGGGGACCGGATCCCCGAGTGTGTATGAAACGCCACAGTCGTCAGCAGCCCAGCCTTGCTGTTACGGTATTGTGAGTTGCGTGTGTAGCACGTTATATATGTATACTGTCTGGCTGACCGTCCGGGTGGGTGGTATGTTTACTTTGAGGTCAGAGGATGTGTCTTTGCGGGGTAGTTGTGAGTCTAGAAAGGAAGAGCGCGGACTCGGAGGAGCGTGCGCTTGTGGGCTCGGAAAGAACGGCGGCGTCTCCGTCCTCGAGGCAAGAAGGGCTCACCGCCGTGCTCTCTTTCGCACTTTCCGTGGTCACTCGCGATCTCAAGAGCCTGTTCCATATCTTCGCTTCGCCTCTTGTCTATATCGCGAAGGTGTGCATTGCTCGCGGAGGCCAGGCGGTTTACACGCTCTCTTCATCTGCCGTGGTCCTCATCTACTGCGATTCCGACAAGCCCAAGCCCTCACAGGTCCGCAATCGAAGGACTTGTGAGTCACCACGCATCCATCCAGGAATCGCTTCCAGTCGAGTCTCGCGCAAGGCCCTCTCGGCTCTCAGCGTGTCTCGACTGAGCCTCTTGCGCTCGCCGGCACTCATTGTCTTCTCTCGGGGCAGGCCACCGCATTCGGGAAGACGTCCTTCGGCGCCGTAGCAGAAGACTACTCTTGCACCGCAGAATACATCGACGACGAGGAGTTCGAGGAGATCTCGTACGACGAACTCCGCCTATCTATCTGCCCAGCCGATCCTGCCCACCTTGCGTTCCTCTTCGGTGAGTAGTACCTCTACTACTGCGATAGTATGGCGAGTATTGCACTCGTTAAGGTACTAACCAGCCTCGGATGTAGACTATCAGCGAGGGCATAACCAATCGTTGCTTTCCCGCTCCCGCTCGTCCATATCGCGCCTGAGGAGTCTATCTCGAGCCTCTCTCAGACGTCCACGCAGAGCTTCTGTACCTGTTCGAGGCAAAGACACTCAGCGGTCCTCGGAAACGATCTCACAAGACCGTACACACTCTCTATCACTCTCAAGACCTTCTTCTTCCGGCTCTTCTAGTAGGGCATCAAGCTCCCCCCACACCCCGCCGTCGTATACTGCACCTCTCGTCCTCGAGCCCCAGGATATCGAGTACCCGACAAAACAGGGTCCAGCACAGAGCCACCTTGAAGCAGACACCACCCTCGACTCGTACGCCAATCCTCACGCAGTCGTATCGAAGTCGACACCCTCCCTGAAAGTCAAGTCATTCACTTCGTCCCTGAAGCGTCTCCGAACTTTCAGCAAGTCTTCGCTCTTTAGCGCTCGCAAACACGCGCCTGAGGTGTGCGAGGCTCCTGTAACGGAAACTTCTGGCGCATCTCTCCACCGATTAAGTCCCTCTCCTCCCGCAGCTGAAGCTCTCCAGCTCCCCCAGCTCGTATTTGATCAAGTCGATTTCTCTTGCATCACCGAGGACGATCTTCCTCTTCCTCTTCCCCCTTCCGTCCACGACGATCCCGATTCTGCACCTGAAAACCCCCTACCCTGCATCGAAGTTGTCGAGGCAAGCCCTCGTCTGCAGCTTGCTAGTCTACTCGTCCCTCGATACGAGTTTGTAGACCCTCTTTCTTTGACCGCTTCTGCTCCTGCGTCTGCTGTCGACCGTATCTCCCGTTTCTGGAGCACGCCACCTTCTCCATCTTGGCTCTGCCGCAACGTCCAAGGCATCGAGCCCGCTTCGAACAATAGCCCCGCCCCGCTACCTATCCCGCCACCGCCCTCTCCTCCGCTTTATATTGTTCCCCGGTCTGTGCGCCCGGACACATACTATCATCGCGAACCAGAGGTGCGTCCCATGCCAAACCCACATCCCCTTCTACTTACTTTCTACGTAGATTGAGTTCGAGTTTACCACTGCACCGCAGACGCCGAAATCGACAACATCTTCAATAACTCTCTACAGCCCTTCCCAGAAGGCCTCTCTTCTCGTACCGACACACGCCGTCGATCGTGGATCCCCCGCCAATCGGCTCTCTGTCATTTACCATCGCTCACTGGTCGACAACCGTCAAAGTGTGCACTCCATCGTAGCCTACAGCCAGGAACACAGTGGGCAGATCCTCAGGGTACGTTGGCAGATCCTGTCACGATAGCATTCCACTGACTTTAGGTGTAGAACACCTCACTAAACGTATTCTGTCTGTCATCAGAGACTTCAGATCATCCGCCGTCTCCTCTTACGCCACTCGCGCTCGGTGCGTCGTCATCATCGACTCATGTGTATACTTACTCATGGTCAGCGCCGTAGACAATACCCTCTTCTCCTTTCCTGATCAAGAACCGCCCTCACCCTCCGACACTGCCCGAGACGAATCATCCCACGCTATCTTTGTCCCCGCTCCTGACGCGCACGAATATTCGGAAGCCGTCAATTTTCGCCCGCCAGAGTACCTCTTAGCTCTTGTCAAGAACATCCTCAACACTCCCAACACCATGGATATTTCAACTAAGCAAGCCGAGACCGTCGACTGGGGAGGGGAAGTCGACTACTCAGGATATGAGTGGTTCAAAGACCCTCCGCCACGTCCCGAAGTGAGTCTGCCCTTCACATGGATTCCTAGAGCAAACCATTCTAACCCTTGGATAGCCCCCACCGCAGCCTACGATGGACAACTATGTGCCTCAGCCAGGCGTGATCGAACAGAACGAGGCGTTTGACTATGCGCTAAAGAGTGCACCAAACGTCCTCTACGCCCGCTTCAAGCAGTTTGGGCAGGTCAGTATCCCTTCTCAGAGTGCCAATTGATGGTGGTGAAGTTGACATGCCCGCTTGGACACAGCTGGGCGTCCTCGCATGGTGCTCCGAGTTCGGCGAGCTCATCGACGCGCTCAAGCAGCTCGGCTTCGAGGGCAACATGTTCGTCTCGACGCGCACGCAGGCGCTCAAGACGTGCGAGGACATCCTCAAGCTCAACCTCGACATCGAGATGCAGATCATCGTCATGTACCTCTCCTCCCAGGTCGCGCGCCTCCGCCGCTTCCTCGACTCGGACCGGCAGTGGGACGACTACCCGAAGCCCAAGTTCCCGATCGACCCCGGCGAATACATGAAGCAATAGCCTGCCCGCCCGCCCGCCTGCTGCGCATGCCCGCCCGCCCGACGCTAGCCTGCCGTTCTCCGTTCTGCTACGTGACTTTGTCCCTATTTTTCGAGGGCTGTGACACTGTTTTGCATATATGTCATTGTCTGTTGTCGGTCGCCTCTTGAGCTCGAGGCGCAGTCTGTATGGGTCTTCCATCGCACATATGTATCTTATACCTGCACGCATCATACCTAGTTTCCTGTGTTCTTCCTTTAGCCCCCTGTCATGTAATATAAGCCCGTTAGCACAAGTTATGAGCGATGTCTTCAGAGACTTCGTGTTTTGACGACACGTGCCACCCTAAGCTCCTGACCGTGGCTAGTTGCACAAGTCTTCCCAGCCGTACGCTTCAACCTTACAGCGGATGTACGTGCCACATCCATGTTACTGCTGTATAGGATTGCACTCGCTAGCCACATGCACATAGCAATGCACTGCGTCGAAAGTTCCCGATGCGAGGCCTGTCGCGAGCGGAAATGTTCCAAAAGTTGCAGAGATTAGTATTGAATGCCAACATCACGATGTGGGGTACCTAGGTGGGGGGTAATACAAACGACAGCAATAGTCCTCATAAGATTAGAAGAAAGAAAGAAAGAACGAGCAACAGCGGCGGCGACAGCAGCAGCAGTAGCAGCAACGACGGAAAAAGGGAGGTAGGAACCGCGGATCGCCCGTAAACCGTGAACCATGAACCAAGAATTCAGCGGAGGAAGGAAAGAAAGAGGATCGGAAGACGGCGTGAAGCGGGAGGCCGGGCAGGGGCAGAAGAACGTCGGCTATGTATGCGGAATGATAACAGGTCATGCGTCAATAGTAGTGGTGATGGAGATAAGTCTATGAGTAGTAATTGACAAGCGGCGTGCGAATGTCTGTAGTGGGTCAGTATATATGGGAGAGGGGGCATGCGAACTGTGAACTGCGAACGCGAAGATGCGGTGTGGTATATATCGAGTGTGCGTCGTAAACAAAGGATAAAACTTCCGAGCCGAGCCAAGTCTGTTAATGCGCAGCCCATGCTGCGCTTGTGTCCGGACTCCGCACGACATCACGGCGAGCCCGACCACGAGCCGGCCAGCGACGGCGGGAGCGGCGCCGGCTGGTACGACGACAAGCGTGGGGGCTCGGGGAGGGGATTGTGCGCAAGCGGGTCTCGCAAGGGGGGNAAGCGGGTTGCGGTGCGCAGGGGTTCCCTGCGCGGGATGGCCTGGCGGGGAGCCAGAGGGGTATAGAATGGGCGCTGACGCGGACGCGAACTGGGCGTATGAGGCGGCCTGGCCTCCTTGTGCGCCCTGGTACGGCGTCTGGACGACGACGTACGTGTGGCTCGAGCCGTGCACAGGGTTCGCAGGCGGGAGGCTCGTCGGGCGCTGCGGATCGCCGGCGACGCTCGGCATGGAGCTCACGCGCTGCAGCTCGGTGCTGATGAACGTCGACGGACGGGAGTCACTCCCTATCGTAGCGGGCGTAGAGACGATGGGCATACCGTCAGGTCCATATGCCATGCTTCGCGCCTTCCAGAGGCGCTCCATCTCCCACGCCTCCTTGGCCTTCATGGACGAGAAGTCTGCGGCAGAGTGCAATTCGGAGTTCGGTCGAGTCGAATGGATAGAATTGTGGCGTTCGTGCGAGGATGCTGTCGGGGCGGTGGGTGAGACGGGCGAGGGCGCCGCAGATCCCCTGGCCGCCTTGCCGTCTTCAGGGCGCGGCTTCTTCAGAGTTGAGCTCCGTCGAGACTTCGTCGACGTGACGCGCTCGGGAGCGATCGGTGTCTGCGTCGACCGCACAGAGTTAGCAGATGGCTTGTCACGACCACCCGTGGAGGCATGCCTCTTGTGCCGAGTCTCAGCCTCCTCGCCCCGCTTGCTCTCCCGGCGGCGGACGGTAGGATCCGGTTCCGAGGATTTGGAGCGCTCCCTGTCCTTGTCCTTTGACTTGGACTTCTTCGTTGAGTTCGCGGGCTCAATGGGCGACTCCACAACTTCCCACTGTTCGCCCATGCCCATGATGACCTCCGTAGCCTGCTTAATGGTCCCGGAGGGACTCCGGACGAGCTTGAACGTCTCCGTCTGGCGGCTCTGTGAACTGATAGAGGTCTTGGAGCGTACCGTCCCCTCTCGCTCCTTTGACTTAGTAGGAGACCGGTCGACCCGCCGACTGCTACTTGGCTCTCCAACTTCCGCGATGGTAGAGGGGATCGTCAACGGCATGGCGTAAGGGGTCGGAGGGTTGACGAACATTGATGCCCGCGCCAACTCGGCGTCTTCCACGGAAGGCATATGGCTGACATTGTGCTGTGGTGCCTGAGATGCCTCAGGCAACTGCGCCGAGACCGGAGCGGGCGAAGGCGATGGCGGCGGCACAACAGAGGGTGCCCGGGAAGGTGCATCAGCAGGGGCTTGCTCAACCAGGGTCTGTAGGACGGTGGCGGGAGTGGGTGGAGGCAGCTCTGGGAGAGGAGGGGAAGACGGAGGCGGCGGCACATCGCGCGCAGAAGGCTCGTTGTCTGCTACTAGCCGCATGGAGGGTGGGCGCGGACTCCTCACACCCTGTTCTATGGGAGGCGGAGACTCTGTCCTGGGAATCTCCGGGAGAGGAAGGTCTTCCCTTGACATCGGTCGTGGCGTGGCTTCCTCCTGGATAACGGGAGGTGGAAGAGGCGCTTCAGCCGCCACAGGCGTGCTATCGCTAGAGCCCGTCGGCACGTCTGGATTAGCTACGGTGAGCCTCCCTGAAGTCATGATTTCGTGCACAGATGCAGACTCGGATGATCGACGACTTTCCGAGCGCATTGAACCTCGCTGGACCGTGTCAATCGACGGCGGTGGCACGCGCTTGACTGGCTCCGGCGACTTCGAGAGACGCGATGAGGCACGGTAATTGGGTTCTTGTGGAGGTGGGCTGATAGGAGTCGGCAAACGACTGTTATCGGTGCTGGAGAAGTGCGGCCAACCGCTAGATACGTCGTTCAATGTTGCCGCCTTATCCGTCCTCCGCAATACGCTGAACCTCTTGACGAGACGACCGAGCACGCTTCCCCGCTTGACCTTTTGCATCGACGGCTGCAAAGAGGGGAGCGACGTCATGGAAGGGGCCAGTGTAGATTGACGCCGCAAGGCCCTTGCCTGTGTACTCCCATCTGTACGGAATTGCGCGGTCAGAGACGGATGAACGCAATCAAAGATGGGCCATTACCATCATCATGACCGTTCCCGAAGAGACCAGTGAACGGTTTCCGTCGCTTGCTTAGTTTCCTAGGCAGCTGTATATCCGCAGGATCCAACGTATGTAGGTGAATTGCGGAAGTAGACTGGGAAAGTGGGGATGGCGTCACTGTCTTGTGCCGGATTCCGTTCGTCATGCTTTGACGTCGTGGACGTATGCTGACAGGGCTCTGCAAAAGGGCTTAATTTTCTGCGGCTATTGAGCCGACAAAGAGACATACCTGTGGGTCTGCTATGTGACTGTTAGAATGTATGTCATAAGGAGAACTATGATGCCAGTTCGTACCCCATGGGTCTGTTCCGTCTACAATGTCCACACTATCGTGTGTCGCTTGCGAGACCTTGCGAGGTCGGGGCTTCGGAGGCTCCTGGATGCGGATTTGGGACGAAGTTGGCGTGGGTAATGGAGACCCTGATGGTGTCCTGCTCGGACCGGCCATTCGGGAGGGATCCTGAGCGCGCTCTGGGGCAGACGCCATTGGAGGGAAAGAGGGCGAGAACACCGAAGGTGGTCGACCATCTTTATTTGGTGGCTGTAAATGGTGGTTGCGATACCAGCGCGGGCCCACAGGGTTGTGGATGGGATACCGGGCACGAAACTGCGCTGCGGAGGCAGTTGCAGTCTCGACTTCGCGATGGTACCAAGATGGCAGCTCGTTCAGTGGATCCGGGATAATGGAGTTTGCGAAGGGATTAAAGAAAGGGTGCGGTAACCCCTGCTCCTTCTCGTGCATGTCAAGGCTGGCGCTGCGAGGGTCGTAAGATCCCTGTTCCGTTGCGGACCTCTGCTTGGTGGGAGGAGGCTCATCGTGTTTCTTGGAAGATTTGCGCGTAAGAAAGCTTTTGCTCCTTTGTTTCGTCCGACCAGGAGGATCTGCAGCGGGCATGGTGGAACAAGGTTGAAAGAGAGGGTCGAGAGAGCGGGTAAACTTGAAGGATGCTGAAGACTGGAGAGGTCATGCACGCGGATGGGCGGCTAGTTGTGGCCGACGACCGAGGGTGATGGCGGAGACTTGTGTGGTCGTTGTGGGACGCAAAGGACGTGGCGAGCGTTGAGGAAGAGAGGATATGGGGCGTTCAGAGGAGGGTGGACATGGAGAAGGAGAGGAGGGAGAAACGAGCGTCGAGAGCTTCGGGGCGAAAGAGAGGCAACACGTTCTCTCGCACTCTGGCTTGCTCTCTCGCGCGCTAAGCCCTTCCCACCTCCAGCCCGGCCATGGTCCCCCGCGCGTGCACGGGCGTCTGTTTGCAGCAGTGTCCAGGGTCCGAGGCCGAGGCTGATTCCAGCGATCCCAACAAATCTTTGCGATGGCACTGCAATTCTACTTAGCTCTCATCTCCTCGCAGATCTCGCCTGCGCTCCTCTTCCTCCTCGCGCTCAATGTCTGCGCTCAGGATCCTCGTCATCGGCAGCGGTGGCCGCGAACACGCCCTCGCGTGGAAACTGTCTCAGTCGCCAAATGTCGACAGGATCTTCGTCTGTCCAGGGAATGGAGGCACCGCGCTCGAGTCAAAGACCACTAACGTGAATTTGTCTGCGTCCGACTTCCCCGCTCTCGTCGACTTTGCTCTCAAAAACGAGGTATGTTCTCATCGTTACTCGCGCGCGTGTCTGCACACGGATCACACGACGTGCAGGTTTCGCTCGTCCTCCCTGGGCCCGAACAACCTCTCGTCGATGGTATCGAGACATTCTTCCGCAAAGGTACAGTGCGCCGCACGCGTCCGACTCGGTTCCCTCCTAACTCGCGTACAGTCGGCATTCCCGTCTTTGGTCCCACCGCCCTCGCCGCGCGCATGGAAGGCTCCAAGGCGTTCTCAAAGGCGTTCATGGACCGGCACCAAATCCCCACAGCAAAGTTCAAGGTCTTCCAGTCCTCCGAAGTCGACCAGGCCATCGAATACGTCCGCACCTGCGGCTTCAAGGTAGTCCTCAAGGCGAGCGGCCTTGCCGCCGGCAAGGGTGTCCTCTTGCCTGAGACTGTGGACGAGGCCATCGCCGGCCTCAAGGAGATCATGGTCGATAACGTCTTCGGGGCAGCAGGTCTGCGACCTTACAATCCGTGTATATTACCTATCATTGAGAATATATCTTCTCTCAGGCCAAGAAGTCGTCGTTGAGGAGCTCTTGACGGGCCCCGAGGTCTCTGTCCTTGCCTTCTCCGACGGCTACACTGTTACGCCTCTGCCTGCTGCGCAAGACCATAAGCGCATCGGCGAGGGCGACACCGGTCCCAACACAGGCGGTATGGGTGCATACGCACCCGCGCCTGTCGCTACGCCCGATGTCATGGCACGGATCACTAAGGAGGTCCTCCAACCAACAATAGCCGGAATGCGGAAAGAGGGTACGTACTGGTTATTCCACGGTAGAATAGACGTATTGAACGAATATCTCTGACAGGTTTTCCCTTCGTTGGAATGTTGTTCACCGGTCTGATGATCACCGAGAATGGGCCTAAGGTGCTCGAGTACAATGTCCGGTTCGGCGACCCAGAAACGGAGGCATTGGTCCTGCTCCTCGACCCCGAGACGGACCTGGCATCCATCCTTCTTGTACGACCTTCTTCTTGTCCTCGACCATCCTCGCAATCCGACCGTTATCTTTCCCCAGGCTTGCGCGGAACATCGCCTCGACTCGTTGGATGTCAAGACAAGGCAAGGGTACGGCGTCTCCGTCGTCCTCGCGTCACAAGGATACCCTGGAAGTTATGCGAAAGGAAAGGAAATTACTATCGGCCAGATGCCTCAAGGTAGGAGTCATTTGTTGCGCGGCAGGTCTCGTGCAGTATGCCGTACTAAATGCTGGCGGTAGATGTCGTTGCATTCCATGCTGGTACGTCCGCGGTGGACGGCAAGGTCGTAACCTCCGGGGGTCGTGTCCTGGTCGTTTCTGCATACGCACCGACGCTCCAAGGAGCCCTTGATGCTGCATATGCTGGTGTTGCGAACATCGAGTTTGAAGGCAAGGTTTTCCGGCGAGACATCGCACACAGGTACGACGGTCGCCTCTTCCGCAGTATTAATTCGTTTCGAATAATTATACCGGTGATCCAGGGCATTGAAGGCCAGGCCGGCAACCGGCCTTACCTATGCGCAGGCTGGCGTTTCAGTCGATGCTGGAAACGCCCTGGTCGAAGCAATCAAGCCATTCGTCCGCGCGACCCGTAGGCCAGGCGCCGATGCAGAGATCGGAGGCTTCGGTGGCGTGTTCGACCTCAAGGCAACCGGATACAGGGACCCCGTTCTTGTCAGCGGGACCGACGGCGTCGGCACAAAGTTGCGCGTGGCGATGGACGTCGGGCTGCATGACTTTGTTGGTAAGTTACCGGAGTGTGTTCCGAGCTCTCTCGTAATGGGTGTTGACGCCGATGCGCCGCGGCAGGCATCGACCTCGTCGCGATGTCCGTAAACGACCTGCTCGTGCAGGGCGCCGAGCCGCTCTACTTCCTGGACTACTTTGCGTGCAGTAAGCTCGACGTCGCCACGGCCGCACGTGTCGTAAAAGGCATCGCGGACGGGTGCGTCCAGGCCGGCTGTGCGCTTATTGGCGGAGAGACGGCCGAGATGCCCAGCATGTACCACGGTGGTAAGTTCTCAGTTCCTTTGTACGGAAGCTCGCCCGCTGACGAGGACGCAAAATTTTCCTGCTCAGATGATTACGACCTCGCTGGCTTCGCTGTGGGGGCCGTGGAACGCGACCTGATCCTCCCACAGCCGACGATTGCTCCGGGAGACGTGCTGCTCGGCCTCCCGTCGTCCGGGCTACACTCGAACGGGTTCTCGCTCGTCCGCAAGGTCGTCGCGCTCTCCGGGCTCTCATACGCGGACCCGTGCCCATGGGACGCGTCGCTCACGCTCGGGCGCGCGCTGCTCGAGCCGACGCGCATCTACATCAAGAGCGTGCTGCCCGCGGCGCAGGCCGGGCTGCTCAAGGGCATGTCGCACATCACCGGCGGCGGCTTCGTGGAGAACATTCCGCGCGTGCTGCCCAAGGGCATGGGGTGCTTTATCGATGCATCAACGTGGGAGCTGCCCCCCNGTCTTCCGCTTCCTGATGCAGCACGGAGGCGTCGAGCCGCTCGAGATGGCGCGGACGTTTAATAACGGCCTCGGGATGGTCCTCGTGGTCGCCCCAGACATGGCGTCTCGCGCGATCGAAGCGCTGCAGAGCGCGGGTGAGAAGAACGTGTACAAGATTGGAGAGGTGACAGCGCAGAGCGGAGTGGAGATGCGCAATCTGAGCGCGTGGACCAGCTGAGCGCGCTCAGGACCGCACGTACCAAATTTCAAAACCGGGGGTCGTCCTGTGCCGTATGGGCAGAATCCTTCCGCGATGCGAGACTCGAGGCTCATTCATGTGTATCAATTAGCGACAGCGTAGCCGGTGGGGGCGACTGCAAAGCCAGGGGTGTAAGGTACTTGACGAGAAGTATAGCTACGACATAGATATGATGCTACGATAGTAGATCGGTCAAAATACGTGCTTTTATGCGTGAGACAACATGTAGAACGAAGCGATAAACAAGACGGTGTAGGAGTCTAAATATGAGTGTGAAAACAGTGCGAAATGGATAGAGAGTGTGTGGATAGTAGATCGTAGATAGTGGGGATGACTGTGTATGCAAGTGGGGCGGAGTGGTGGGTCCGGGATGCACATGATACCGTGACAGCTGCAGCGCCAAGTCCTCAACGCTATGAGCAAGTAGTAGGGAGAGCCAGAGAGAATACAGAATACACCAGAGCCCGATGAGATACGGGAGAACACATATGCACGAGATCGACAAGGGCAAGACTGCAACGTGAGGCACGAGCCGGGACAGGAGGTCCTTTTTAGGCAGAGACGGATACTTCCTTCACAGCTTCCGGCACACCCGTTGCGGCAGCAGCGAAGGAGAGAGGGAGCTTGTTGACAGGCTGATCAACCGGGGGGNCTGGAGACGATGCCATTGGGTTCCGGCTTGGCATCCTACACCAGCATTAGATCAACACATTAGTCCTCCGTCGAAGTACACACCTTGGGCGTCGGCGCCGGGGATCCCTGCTCGGGGGTGTTGCCACGGGTGACCTGGGCCTCCTTCTTGGGCGGCGGAGGCGCCTGCAGCACCTGGGCGGCAGTGGGTCCAGAGTAGCCGGGCGTCACGGACCCGTTCACGCTGGGACCCCGCGATGATGGCGACGAACCGCCGAGGACAGGGAATTCATCGGCGTTGGGCACACGCTGAGGTTTGGGCGGCGCGAACTTCCTGTCCTGCCGAGGACCATTTGCGAAATGGTTCGACTTGTTGAAGTTGGGGCCGCGGCCTCTCTGACCCGGCTCGGCCGACTGCGAGCGGCTCGAATCGCTCGTGGTGGTGCCAGTGCCGTTGCGACTGTGCGCGGGGGCCTTTTCCTGCACCTCGGCGTTAGAAACATCTACGAGCACTATTTACACATGTGACCTACATCCTGAGTCGTCAAAGCCGCAAATTTATCCTCCAACGCGGCCATACCATTAGCATGGAAAGGTGGCCGAGGCCGATGACCTCCCCGAGGGACGAAGTGCGGCTGGTGGTGGTGGTTCCCCGGACCGTCCGGAAGGACATGAGGGAAGCGACAATCATCACTATACGCGCCGTATGAGCGCTTGCACGTAAAATAAAGACCTGGCATCACGTACCCATTCCTGCAGCGCCCGGTAGGGAAGAACAGGCAAGGCGGCTTGCCTCCACGGCCACCAAACGATGGCCTGCGAGCGCCGCCACGCCTATGGTGGTTCATGGCATCCCTGTGCACCGGCCCGGGCCCATAGACATCCGCCTGCGGATGACCTTGGACGGGCGACTTCGGAGAGACCCCATCGGCGCCTTCGCCATTGGGAATCATGCCTTGCGGTGCGTATTGAGCCGGCATCGCGTAAGGGGGCACCATGGCATGCGTGTTAGGAGAGATTGGCGGATACATGCCCTGTTGTTGAGGCGACTGGGCGCCTGCAGGGTGCGTCTGAAGGGGCGAAAGGGGAGGAGGCATGGGGACTGGCGCGGGGTGCCCGTACGTAGGGGACACAGGGGAAACGACGCCATAGGGCATCGGGGGTTGCCCGTTCACAGGGCTGAAGGGACCTTGGACAGGAGACATGACCTCGGAACCAGAGCGTGCGTGAGCCATCGGCTGAGTGGGTGACATCGGATTGACCGGAGCACCGTTCGGTGAGGCGCCATAGGAAGGGGGCGGAACAGGGTAGTAGGTGGGAGGAGGGTAAGGTCCAGGGTTCATCGGATCGTAAGGAGCGGGGTNACTGAGCAGGTGGCGGGAGGGGTCCCTGCATATAGGGACTCTGGGGGTGGGCGAACATACAGGATGAGCCATAGCGGCAAGCGGGGTAGTATCTGCAGGGGATCATGCGAGCAATCTCGGGAGGAGGCAAGTTACCGATGCCAGGTTGCGTCTGGTCGGTGGGCATAGGAGGGGGAACGTAGTATGGGACGGAACCATCTGGCATCATCGGTGGCGGGACGGGCATAGGGGGATAGTAGTAACCGGGGGGAGGAGGGTAGTAGCCTGCCGCAGGATCCATGTTCGTGGACTCGGTGGGCTGTTCTTGAGGGTAGCCAGCTTCTTGCTGCTGCTGCTGTTGCGCTGCGGCTTGCGCCATTTTACCCTTCGCTACACTGATGAGCCCGTGGACCACAGGGTCCGAAGTGTACGACTCCGGGGGTCCCTGGCTCGAAGCGTTCGTGGGATCCGCACCTACAGACATTAGAAGACGATTAATCTTGTGTGGGCGAGCCTAGCCAGCAACCTGGGAAGATACACACCCTTGTCCAGTAGGACGCGCACAATCTCGACGTGGCCGCTTTTAATGGCTTCAATGAGGGGGGTAACTCCGGTGTGATCTTGTGACGAAACGTGTCAATCAAGGATTTGATTTGGACGGCGTACTGCGCGCAGAAAAATGTGAACGCATGTGGGACGGAGCGTACCTTTGACCTCGATATCGACCGGAGTAGCGTCCTTCAAGATTTCGACCACTTTCTCGAGGTTGCCCTCAGAGCATGCCTTCCAGAGAGGGGAGACCATGGTGGTATGAAGCACGGATAGAGGGCGGGCGAGGGAGAGGGAAGACGACCAGACGAGACGACCAGGCGCGAAAGCGTAATGGCAGAAGGCAAAGCTCGAGTCGAAATTGACGGAGCTGGCTACCCTGAAAGAATTTTGCAGGAGAACCGGGGGACGGGCTGCAGCCACAGCCGCCGCTGCACTCGCCCGGAAAAATTGGATTAGATAATCGCCTTCTGATTATCAGTCCGGATATGGCAACTCTCGTCGCTCCTCCTCTCATCTGATTCCCCGGCCCAGCCAACCGTCTCCCGCCCATTTTCCGCCGCCCGCGTCATTCATGATGTGTACCACGCCGCCAATAAATCACAGTCGGTGCCAGTCGTGTGCACTATGTACAACGCGAGGTGTATTGTACCGTCTATAACCGCCTCGTCTATGATCATAGCAAATAGTCACGGAGCCTGCGGCCATAGGGGCCCTAGGCATCCAGCCCCAGCTTCGTCATCAGCAATTTCGCAGGCTTCCCGCCTTCGACAGACAGATCCAATTCACGGATGGGTGGGAGTGAGAGCAGCTCGTTCGCCCGCTCTGCTACCGCTCTTCCTGCATTCATTCATACCGGCTTCAGTCGGAGCTACGGCCTCCAGTATGCCGCGCAGAACTCACCTTCGTAGAGCACGTCGTACACCTACCCCGATATCAGCGATGGAACGATGAAGCAATCGAGGACGTCATGGCACCTACCCCTGATGCTATCGGAGCAGCTACGCCCAACTCGTCCACGATTGCCTTCAGCCCCTTGGCAGTGGTCACACCCTCTGCAACGCTCCCAAGCGTTTTGATGATGTGATCTAGACTTTCACCCTGTCCAAGCCGGTAGCCAACGGTGAAGTTGCGACTCGTGGACGAGCTGCACGTCAAAAACAAATCCCCTACACCCGCAAGGGTAAGGAAGGTGAGGGGTGAAGCACCGTATGCCGTCCCTATCCTGGTCATCTCGGCAAGACCCCTCGTGATGAGCACTTGAGCGGGACGTGCCTGAGTCCTTGCATCGCATGATGAGCATAGAGACGCAAACTCACTAGCCCTAGTGTTGTTCTCGAAGCCCAGGCCTGCCGCTATACCTGCCGCAATTGCGTATACGTTTTTCAGAGCACCAGCAAGTTCAACGCCAATAGGGTCGTCACCCGTATAGCTGAATACATGGTGAGTTGGCATGCTATGCCAGGGTAACATTTCAGACTCACCAGCGGAACCATGGCTGATGGAACAGTTGTGATGCCTGTTCGGCGTGTGAGGGAGATAGAGACACCACCGATACAGACGTGGGCTGTCTTTTCACGACTAGTCATAGCGTAAAGTAACATTGATACTGGCAGCTAGCACGATAGCAAAGGCAACACTTACTTTCTTTCGCGAATGACGGACCGGACTATACGAGCGCTCCCGCCGCTGAGTGTCTGGACACAGTACCGTGATGATCCCCAACGCTTACAATGAACGTGGCCACTTTGGCAATTTCTGGCCCACAAGTGTCCGCAATGATCTCCAAGGTCAGCGCACGGGTCTTGATCTCTATTCCTTTGTTGACGAATATGAGCAAGGGGAGTTTGCCTGCGTCGAGCGTTGGTTTCAACGCTGTCAACGTCTCCCTGTTGCCGGGATATGAATTTCGCGTATGCATCGGATAGAGATGTCGATTACCTGACGCCTTCCGTCGGAATGGCGAACAATAGCACATCCATGCCGCGGACGAGGTCAGCGGATGGGAACTCAGGACCAACTGCGGTGATTGACTCCGTGAACTCATGGTCCTGGAGAGCTTCCGGGTTACGATGGTACTGATTGAAATGCGAGACAAGCTTCTCTGAGCGAGACCACATGTACACAGTATGCGAAGAATCCCCGAGATGGTCAGCAAGGCAGCTGCCAAAGTTGCCGGCTCCGAACACGAGCACTTTTGATTTCTTGTCGCATTGGTTGTGTGAGAGCATTTTGAAGCCGGATGGCGATACAACCCGAGTCCTGAAGCGTATCTGAAGCTTTGGAAGACCAGCAGAGAGCGTTGCGCGAGATGCAGGCCTCAGAGATGAGAGAGCGAAGGTGAGGAGCATGTAGCCGGCCACAAGACACAAGTCCAGCACGCGGAAACGTTGGGGTGGCGGTCCAGAAGCGGAAGCCTGATGTCGGTCTGCAACGTGATTTTCCTTGAGCAGCCAGAAAGTGTATTCAGATCACTGGGCCCGTAAGAATCGTGCAGCAGAGCCCTTGCGAAGACCACGAACGAAGGAGACAGACCGAGTTGTGCTGCGTTCCGCCATGGTCTCTGCAGAGTGTGGATGGCGGCCCGGACAGATTCAAAGGCTGTGGGGAACACGACACGTGGGAAATCACGGTCAGGCGCTGCGTCTCCGCCAACACAAACCGTACGCTCAGCCAGTGAACCGTACTTGAGCTCGGTCTACTTGACCTCCGTCTAATCTGCGCTACCTATCTCATCTACTGTCGCTCTTTTGCTCTCGAATTGCACTCTTGATATCCTCGTATCTTTATTCCCTCATAAAATGCCAGTACAAGACCGCACCAACGAGTTCCGGGCATGCGTGGAGTCCATCCGGAACAGGTCGTCTTTCCCCGCACGGGGCGCGGAGCAGAAGCAGAGGTTGCTGCAGCAGTCGAAGGCGGGTGGGAGCAAGTCGGAATTTACGAGGATGGCGTCTGCTATTGGGAAGGACATTAGTAGCACGACGGTGAAGCTGGGCAAGCTAGCACAGCGTAAGTGAGATTATTTCGTGACTTTCCTGTACGCGTTGTGCTCAAACCCAGGCATCACAGTTGCGAAGCGGAAGACCTTGTTTGATGACAGGCCGGTAGAGATCAGTGTATGCACTCATGCATTCTGCCCACAATACCGAAGCGTTGAAGATATCTCCAGGAATTGACCTATATCATCAAACAAGACATTGCGAATATCAACAAGCAAATCGCACAGCTGCAGGCCTATGTCAAGGAGCGTAAGGCACAGAACGCCAAGTCTCCTGAAGGCAAGCAGCTGGAGGAACACAACCACAACGTCGTGATGCTCCTCCAGAGCAAGCTGGCAGATACCAGCATGACGTTCAAGGATGTTCTGGAGATTAGGACACAGGTGAGCTTTCACGTAGCGCAGTTCGCGCTAGGTCTCGCTGACTACAACCATGCCTTAGAACATGAAGGAGTCAAAGGACCGCACCGAACAGTTCATGCACTCAACATCAGCTGCTGCTAGGGAGGCCCCACAAAGTTCGTGCATCAATTCGTAGCGCACATCTGCAAGTGCTAAATATAGCGTCAGGTTCGCTGTTGTATGGCAATACTCAGCGGCAAGACCCCATGGGCGATGGTAGCACCTTGACCACGTCACGATTCGACTCCAAAGGCAAAGGCCGCGCCGCGTCGAGGAATAACGGCGACATCCTTGCTCTGGACCTGGGCGCAGCGGAAGAAGGTGCCGCGCCACAACATGGAGACGCGTTCATGCAGATGCAATTGGTAGAACAACAGGTCTGCCCACTTTGTTCACCACCTGACTATTTGCTGAACCAAGATGTTGCATCAACAGGATAGCTACATTCAGACACGTTCGACTGCCATCGAGTCTATCGAGTCGACCATCGCCGAACTAGGCCAGATATTCACGCAACTCGCACAGATGGTCGCCGAACAGCGAGAGACCGTACAGCGCATTGACGCGGACACGGTAGACATCGCGTCCAACGTCAGCGGTGCCCAGCGAGAGTTGCTCAAGTACTACGCGAGTATCTCGAGTAACCGCTGGCTGATGCTGAAGGTGTTCGGAGTGTTGATTGTCTTCGTGCGTAACCTGCGACCGCTGCGCACCATTCGTATGACTGACTTGCCCAACTAGTTCCTCATCTTCATCCTTGTCTCATGATCCGGATCCGCCGGGCTGGCCCGCATATGTATACGTTCAAGTAATAGGACTATGGACTTTTAGGAGATAGAACACCCGAATCCCACTGCCCATGAATTCCGTGCGAATGAAGGTGAATCCAATGCTAGCAAAGCAAGACGAACGCACAACTCAGCCAACTGGAATCGCATTGACACCAGTGCCAAGCGGTTTTGGCGGCCGTTTTTTGCCCTTCTTGCTCCCCCTCTTCCGCGTAGCACCCTCTTCGTCGCCCTCCTCTGGTATTGTCCAGGTACGTTTCTTGAGCGGTGCCTGCTCGACGCCTGACGTCGCTGAGTAGCGTTGTGGGCGATCCAGCTGTACGTCTTCCTCGTCGCCCTCGCCTCCATCTCCCTCTGCCTTCTTCTTTCCAGTCTTCTGTTTCAGCAGGTGTTTCTTCTACATTCCCAGGGTGAGATGACACAGAAGACACTACACATAGAAGGACGACGCACCCTTTGCTCGTGTAACTCGCGATTCCGCTTCTTGACCTTCTCAAGCCGATGCTCGCTTTTGCCACCTCCCCCAGCAGTGAGCTCAACGTTGATCTTGCGACCCTCAAGTTCTGTCTGGTGAAGCTTCAATCCTTGTTGGAGCGCGTTCTTGTGCGAGAACTCGACGAATGCGAAGCCTTTCGACTTGTGTGAAGGTTTCGAGTTGGCAGAAGGCTTTGGTGTCATGAGCCGGACGGTAGGTGGTGGGTCTGCAGGGATGCTGTCAGAAGGGAAGACCATATATACTAGCAGATGATCGTGCATACCGCATTTTGAGAAATGCTTCTCGACCGCCTCTTTCGTTGTTGTGTACTTCAGGTTACCTGAACAGATTTGCAGAGTCAGAGAGTATACCATTGCACATATATGTCGAATACGTACCAACGAAGAGAATATACCGCTGCTTCTGCTTCTTGCCGTCTCCCTTGCTCTCCCCGTCTGCAGCGTCCCCAGCATCAACTCCTTCACCGTCCGCGCCCTTCCGCTTCTTCTTTGACTTCTGCTCTTTCGCGCCCTCCTGTTCTTGTTCCTGCCCATCTCCATCCTCGCGTTTCCGCTTCTTCCCCTTCTTGCCGCCATCCAGAGCCTCCGCATCCTCCGCACCTCCCTTCTTTGCATCTGGCGCACGTCCCGCCGGAGCTTCCACAGCATCAGCCTCCTCCCCATCCTGAACCTCAGCAAGGTCCTGATTCTCCTCGACAGGAACGTCGTTGTCCAGCTCATCGAAGCTCTTCGCCTTGCCTTTGCCCTTGCGTTCACGGAAAGCGAGCGCCTTCTTTTGCTTCTTCGTTAGTTTTTGAGCACTCATCGTGGGCCGCGAGTACTTGAGCGGTATTTGAAGGAGGAAAAGGCTCCACCAGTACGCAATCAATGACGTGAGCTAGGAGATATGAGAAGCTGGAGAGATGAGCCCTGGAGAGAAGAACGATCGAATAACACGCAAACCTGCGTAGAGCTGCTGCCTGCTGCCTGCATGCAGGCGCTGCGAATCTTCCTGCTATCTCGGACACGTGATCCTCTGTTCCGATGTTTTCGGAAATCTGGTGTACGGCTGCTCGGCAGCAAAGCGTCGTCTATGTCAAGTAGGAACTGGTATGAACCTCAATGCAATCACGGTGGCGTGGAAGTAGGACAGATGGCGTCGACAGAAAGCATCTCGATTCCAGATGTACCGAAAAATTGTGCAGAGTTCCAGATACTATCACAACAAAATATTACACATCTAGTCTACCCCGCCACACCTTCGCGCCACGCATGTCCTGCGAACATGCTTCGCGCATGAGCAGGTCTGCGAAGCCCTCAACCCGCATTTATGTAGAGGACATGCGACGAACCAGATTAAGGAGTGACTTTGTGATACTGGACACCCTTGATGCTGCCTCCGCGCATAGAGGTCTTCACGTTGTAGATGAATTGCTCTCGGTTGCGCTTCAACTCTTCCGCGGCCTCTGTGAGAATCGTACGATGTTAGAACGCAGCGACGGATTATATGTTACAAAAAGAAGTGACGCGCCTTTGTTAAGCGGATCATCTGCGTTGGGCTCAAGGAAGAGGTATTGCAATCCGACCATGACAGAGTTGAGGTTGAGCACAGGCTTCCAATCTTCTCGGAGGATGTTTAGGCAAACGTTTCCTTCGAGGTCAACGTTCGGGTGGTAGATCTGGTATATACGCGTCTACAAAATGGAACAAGATGCATACGGATGGCACACGACGTACCACTTGCGTGCACTTGACCTTTGGGGGCTCATGCGGATAGTTGGAGTTGATGTTGAACTGGAAAACAAAAGAGCCGCCCTTGTACATTCCTGGCCCGCGTTAACACAGTGAGTATCATGTACCAGCATAGCGAATGGCGTAGGCGTACCCTCATCCGGGGTGATCGTGAGCGTGAAGTTGAGGAGATCGGCGGGATCAGGGAAGTGTGTCTTCATTGTCGATGGTAGGTCAAGTTCGGTAAGGTCTAGAGAGTGTTATGGCTAAGAGCTCGTAATCCGGTAATTATTTAGGTGTGGCAGTCTGCGTACCCTTCTGTACTCGTATCTGGGCAGCACTCGTCTTAGGCTTCTTCTTGGCAGCCTGGTCCTCATTCTTCTTCATACTCCAGATCTAGCATACGTTTAGCTTTCGTACTTCAAAAATAGCATACGGTAGCATACCTTGATCATCTTGGCTAGCTGGCGGCGGCGTGAGTGTGGGGATGTGGGGATGGGTATGCAGCTGCTGCAGGAATGCGGCGTGCAGGTTAGTCAAGGCAAAAGGCGCCCGTAGCAGTGCAGCAATATCTGTCATTCACGTGACAATCGGTTTCCTTGGTTTGTCCCGATTTGGTAGGCAGTGATCGACTGCTTCCAGTGGATCAGGTGGACGCGGGGACCCTCTCCTGCATCGTTCGTTTGTCTTCTACCTCGACGTTCAACTATCCGTGGACCGTTTGTACAACGCGGCTCGTGTCTTTGAAAAGCACTTTGAGACCAAAGCCGCTGACCTTTGCTATGTCTGACGTAACGCTGCCGGTAGTGGATCTTGATGTCTTCCTTTCAGCTTCCCCGGACTCCCACGAGTTCACGAACGAATGCAAAAAGGTGAGGTTTCTCTGTAGAGTATGCATAAGATATGCATAGTATACTGAATCAATCTCAGGCAGCAGATGCATTGATCACATACGGAGCACTCCTACTGCATGACTCTCGGGTCTCTGAAGAGGATAACAACACGTTCCTCGACCTGATCGAGGACTACTTTGCTCAGCCCGAAGAACTATTGAAGCAAGACGAACGTCCGGAACTGGGTTATCAGGCCTGTACATTACTACTGCAGGGTTAAACGAGCGTGACTGACTCAGTTCTGACAGGTCGGTGTCACCCTCGAGAACACCGAGAAGCCAAAGTGCGCGGTAGACGAGCCTTGCTTGAAAGTCATTGCTCGGCTAGATCCCGCCGAACGCCCTCTGGACATAACTGCGCACTCTCCCGATCCGAAGTGCAGGTTCTTCTGGAAGATGAGCGAGAAGCCACCATATGAGACTAAGTATCCTGCGTTGAACGCGCCGAACGTTGTCCCCAAGGCGGAGGCTATACGGGAGCGGTGGACGCCCATCATGGAGAAATGGGGAAGCTCAATGAAAACTGCGTACGCGGCACGTCGATCCGACTGTCTATTTAGATGCTAATATATGGATGTCTGCGCAGTGTCGAGAACCTGGCGGAAATGGCTGCCATCGGACTCGGCCTCCCCCGAGAAACGTTCAAGGAAGCAGGCAGATATGGGTGCGTGTTCCGTGTGTACACACGCCTGCATTGACGTCTCATCTCCGTCGGCCAGCCCGCACCTCCTTGCTCCTACTGCTTCAGACCTTGTGAAATACGGCAAGAAGGACACCATTTTGGCTGGGTTCCACACGGATCTGAACTTTCTCACTATTCACGGGCGCTCCCGCTATCCTGGTTTGAACATCTGGGCACGCAATACGGGCAAACGCATTCCCGTAAAGTTCCCGCCTGCTGGTCGCTACCTTCTTGTACAAGCCGGAAAGCAGCTGGAGCATCTCAGTGGCGGCTTGATTAAGGCTGGCTATCATGAGGTTGTTGTGAACGAGGCGACCCTGCAGGTCAGAGACACGATAGATTTCTCAAATTCGAACTTATCGATCTTTCATACTGATCGTTTGCATTAGGCAATCGAAAGGAGGAAGACTGAGAATCCTGACCGCCCGTTGATTCGGATCTCGTCAACCTTCTTCTGGCATTTGTCGTCGGACTACGACCTTGTGCCCATACCGACTCTGCAGGAAAGAGCGCGCGCCCTCAGGGCAGATACCATCAATCTAGGCAAGGTGGACCTTGACGAAGAGACCGCGTACGAACCGATGAAGGTCGGCCAACAGGTCCAGAAGTGCGTGTCTTTTGACTTTGACAAGAGTCTCGTTCTGGTGTAGCTCTGCTAACGTTTTTGTATAGCGAATTGCGCCACATAGCACT
Organism: Trametes cubensis; assembly: GCA_029747595.1. Taxonomy (NCBI): domain Eukaryota; kingdom Fungi; phylum Basidiomycota; class Agaricomycetes; order Polyporales; family Polyporaceae; genus Trametes; species Trametes cubensis. The sequence goes on along the minus strand of JAPEVG010000239.1, from coordinate 32,199 downwards.
CATGGCCTGAAAGCAATCACGTCGCGACTTTCAACTGGGTTATGGGCTATCGGGCACGAAGGAACAGAACGAGCAACGATCTATCGAGCTGTTGTAAACTTGTATTCTTTGGATATGCGAAGCGATAGGATGTGTATGCTAAACAAATGCAGGTTGAATGCGGTTGAGTTGACCGAGAAAAAANGCCCTGATGAAGGACGCGAGTACTGATCCAGACAATTACCCAGAGCTACATGATCGAGAAACGGTAGTGGTACAACTAGGGCGGCCGTTGAGGCCTTGGTATGATACAGGCTTGGTCGACGTCGGCATGGTGAAGCCGACTATAGTGGAAGTATAAGTGAGTATGCGAGTATGAATGAATATCAGGACAACACCTTCCGTTGAGGAAGGTGGAACGGCGGCAGCGAGGGTCTACTTCGAGCCGATGTCTTTGAACGCCCGCAGGACGCTCTCTACCTTCGTGATCATCTCGTCCCATTCGGCTTCAGGATCGGAGAGCGCGGTAATAGCACCGCCAGCTCCCAGGGTCCACTCATCGAAGAGGGAGTCGGGGGCGAGTGCTTGTGATGTCTTACTCGCGGCACCATCCCCGTTGGGCACGTCGTTAGACGGGCCCAGCGAGCGGGCAGTCTCCTGCTGATGGCTCCGGAGAGCATCTCGGGTGGGCGGCCGCTCTTCGTGTTTGAAGCAACTTCGGATGATGACTGCCCAGTCGCCGCCGCCGCCGACGTCAGCATAACCGAGGACGCCAGAATAGATACCTCGCTCTCCACCCTCGAGATCCCGCAGGATCTCGACACTACGCTTCTTCGGCGCGCCAGTCATGCTCCCTAGAGACATAATGGTCAGCAACGAAGCAGATCTTAGAACCGATGCGACAGAACTCACCAGGAGGCAGGCTAGCCCGCAACACCTCCCAGCCCAGATCGGAATGCGTCTTGTCTTTGACAGAAGGGGCAGGTCTGCCCTCGATAACACTGACGAGCTGCCAAACAGTCTCGTACTCTTCCACGGAGCAGAACTGCCGGACGTGCACGTCGTCGCCGACCACGCTATGCAGATCGTGCCGGATCAGGTCGACGATCATCAAGTTCTCCGCGACCTCCTTCTTGCTCCCCGCCAACAGCTCCTCCGCCACCGCTCGCGTGATGCCGGGGGCCTTCCGGACAGTGCCTTTGATCGGGCGTAGTTGACACAGGCTGTCCGGAGCGCGGGAGTAAGACAGGAAGCGTTCTGGGGATGACGAGAGGAGAGTGGATGGGTGAAGGCGAATGTAGGCGGAATGAGGGGCGGGGTTGCGCGAACGCAGTGTCTTGTAGAGCTCCCAGGACGAAGATGTACCGCGAGCTACAGCGGAGGGGGCTTTTCGGGCGCGGACGCGGGTCGGTGCGGTTACACACAACTCGTAGGAGTCGCCCGACGAGAGCCATTCCTTCGCGGCTACGATCTTCGAGATATACTCCGAGCGGTCGGGGAGGCTGACGACGGGGTCCAAACCAGGACTGCTGACTTGAGCAGGAGTGGTTCGTTGTACTGAGGGGTTGGGAGAAGATGCCAAGGATTGCAACCTCGCCGTCATGTCCTCAACCCAGTCCTCGTCTCCAGAGAGAATCGACTGCACATACACAGTCTTCGTGTGTGAGTCGATCACGATGCTCCGCTCGACGAAAACGAGATTGACATCAGGGTGAGGAGATCCAGAGCGAGGGGGAGTAGGCGTCAACGTGTGTACGCCCAGTTCATAACTGAGATACCCAACCAGCCCTCCCCAAAACGGAACATCGGGGGTCCCTCCATGTGCCCTTTTCCGGCGCATGTAAGACGTGAGCCACGCCCAAATGTCGAGCGAGCCTAGCTCGACAAGAGCGACGTCTCGTCCTTGTCGCAGGCGGACGAACGAATCTCCTACGAAATAGGTGATCCTGGCCGACGTCCCAGTGAGGCAGCCAATGATGGTGAATCGTCCAGGTGCCGCCGCAGAGTCCAAGAGAACAAAATCTCCGCTTTCATCCTCGACCCCGAGTAATTCGCAGATCTGCGTCGCGTCCAGGGTGGGCAGACGTAACGTCCGTGTGGCGACTGAAGTCGACGTATGCTGAGGATCGAACTTGGTGGTAGCCTCAGCACGTACACTTGGCCAGCACGGACCGACGGCAGCTTCTACCGCAGGCGTCCAAGGAAGGGTGGTTCTGCCATGAGCTGGGGACCAGTCCGTTGCAAGTCGCCAGAAGTTGCGCAGTACAGATGTACCGCCGCTGGTGGTACAGACGGATTCGGGGTGGTATTGAACGGACCAGAAGGGCTTGTATGCGTGTTTGAGCGCCATGAGGACCCTGCCGTTCTCCTCACCATCGTCCGCCCATGCCAACGGCTCAAGATGGTCCGTTCCGGCAGGAAGTTCGACATGTAAGGAGTGATACCGGACGGCGTGAACCTCGCCGACTCCGTGGAAGAGGTCCGCACCGTCGTGGAGGACTTCCGACACTTGTCCATGCTTGACCACGTTCAACCGCTGAATCCTGGCGCCGTGCTCGACTGCGAGACTCTGAAGTCCCAGGCACACTCCGAAGACGGGAGTGAGCAAGCTTTCTTCAACATGCCAGATGTCTTTGACTACTCCTACGTCCGTGGGAGTTTCGGGGGAACCGGGTCCTGGGCCGACGACAACGGCGTCGAAATACTTGAGGAAGGGGAGAAGGACATGACTCGGGAGAGCATCATTCTTGATGATGTGTACGCGACACTCGGGAATAGCTCGCTTGCAAAGAGCAGCTAGGCTGATGGGGCTTGTGAGTCATGGTAAGGGGCATGAGAGGATAGACGTACTTGAAGGTGAATGAGTCGTAAGAATCTATGAGCAAGATGCGGGGGNCTTGAGGCCATTTTTACAGGACACGGATTTCAGGGGATGACAGAGATGTTGGAGGGCATTAGCAGGACGCTATAGAATAAATACGACCATGTCAGAGCGGAAGGATCTACGTGGAGAGTGGGACTGTGGTGGAAAGGAGCAGTGTGGCAAAAACCCCGGCTCACTGCTAGAAAATCACCATGATTTGCATCTTATAGCTGCGGTCCGGAGGAGCCGATCCCATGGACGCGCGCTCCGACGAATCAAGCAGACGCGTCTCAGCTCCTTCCTCTCTCCTCTCCGGCCGTTGCAGCACACCGTCTCTTCTCTCTAGTTATCGTCTATCGATTTTGACGACGTTTTTGCTACAATATCAACGCGACGTTGGCGGCGCTGATTCGGCTCGGCCATGGACGAAGCGACAGGACCTCAGTCAACGTTCCAACGGGTGCGAGCACTCCCTCTCGTCAGGCACGCGACTCGCATCTTATGGTAGCCGTTAACAGCTCAAATCTGTCTGCGTTCCTCTCCTAGGGAGTTCGCTGCTAACACCTGCATCGATACCAGTCGCACTCAGGCTGCTCTCACAACTAGGAGACATCCTACGCCAGTTGCAATCTTCTGCTCAACCTCTCACAACGCCTACCATCACTTATGTCTTCTTCCCTCTCTCTACGATCCTTCGCCGCAATGATCTCGCCAATATACCGGACCAGGTCCTGGAAAAGGTTCTGGATGCTCTATCGCTACTATGTGATACTTGGTGGTGGGACATGGACATAGCCGCCTGGGAACAGGTCTTCATGCTCTGTAGTGCGATCCTCGGCGGCATCGATCGCAAAGGGAAGGGGAAAGACAGAGATGAGGAGACAAAGGTTGCTGCCACAAGCTGCCTTTGGGCGTTACTTCGAGAGCGTACTCCTTCAGAAGGTCCTTCCGAGCAACCCGCTGAAGGTCACGCACACACGATCATGCAAGCCTACAGGAACCATGCTCAATCCGCCAAGTTCTTGCCTGTTCTTGGTCAGACTTTGAACTCTCTTCTGCTCGCGGCCGAGTCTCCCCATCTACCTTTGCAACGCGCCTCCCTCGAGGTCTTGTCTGCCATCATAGGTCAATATCTCCCTGATGGCTTTGTACCTTCGGTCCTTCCTGGTGTCATCAGCAGCATGAGCAAGATAGCACTGGGAACCAAAACCTCGAAGGGGTGGGCGAACGGGGATATTGTAGCAGATGCACTTCTCGTCATGCAGTATGCGATCGTAAGGGCGGTCGGCGATGACGTCTGCCTTCGCGAAGGTGCTGTCAGAAGCCTCGACAACCTAGACGATCTAGTCGCGAACCCCCACATATCCGCCACAGACCACACGCCCACGGCGCCCTACATGACGCGTCGCACAGAGTCATGGCTTCGAGGCACAGCGTCCCAGCTACACATCGCTATGAATGCCATGTCTCCCTTGGTCAAACATCCTACGCCAGCCGCATTGGTTGGGTTGGCCGACTTCTCGGCGAAAGTACTTGCTGCGACTACTCTCACGATGCCTCAGTCCCGTCCACTGCTCCTCTCTTTCTTGCTATCTCTCAAGGTCTCCCCATTCGAACGCGTAGCTGTATTGAGCGATGTCTCGTTGAGACAGGTCCTCAAGAGCCACAACTCCGGTCGCCACCACATCCTACAAACGCTGCTTCAAATTTCTCGGGACAACCTGGCCGCTCTACCCCGCCTTCTCTTGTCGCATGCGGACTCGAAGGTTGAACACGCTGCGCAAATCCTTACCTCAGTTTGCAGCCTTGCAACACCATCTACCAATTCTCCGTCAGGCATAACCGCTATCTCTGCCGGGGTGGGCAAGCTACTTGGACCCCATGGGCACGTCGAGAAATGGGGGTGGAGTCTCCTGTCGACCTTGGAATTCGTCAACCCTCCCATCGTCGTGACGCCGACATCCGCTGCGCAATTGTTGCTAGAGAGCGATCCGTCCGCCCCGCATGATGTTGCCTTCCCTGAGCTCACGATGCGACATGTCAACTCTCGTGCTGCGTACGAAGCATTGGAGCAGATGTTCCGTGCTCTTGGCGCCACAGCTGGGGATGAATGCTTGTTTGCGGTGGAGTGGTTCGTAGACATCGCGATGAGTGGGCGAAGCGCGAGAGCCGTGGCCGCACTTTGGTGTGCTTGTCGAATGCTCGAGGGTGCAGGGCATGTCTCCACGGCCGCCCCTGCTTCGTCGACGCTTGCCGCAAACCGGACTCGCAGGCTGGAGAAGTTCGCTCGAGACCTTGCACGACGAATCGGCGAGACATGGGACGACGAAGATGTGGACATGGAAGATCAGTTCCCGGAGGTATCTATTCCGCGGTCGGATGTCCATGAAGACAATGTCCTTGTCGAGCACGTCACAGGGCTCGCCACGATCCGTGCGGTACCTGGCGAGACACCTTCCAAGCCATCGAAACCGGCGCACGCTGCCATCCAGCCAATGCTTCATCGCTCTCTCCGTCTGCAGCTGCTGTCTATCACGGCCGGTATCCTGGAGTCTCGTTTCCCGCCACTGCTTCTCCACACCCTCTACCCCGTGCTGCATGGCATCATATCAGATTCTCCATTCGAGTCAGCCTCGGCAATGGCAGCTCTTTCCGCCATTACGAATCATGCATCCTACGCCACCCCCGCCAATCTCTTGCTCTCCAACTTCGACTACTCTCTTGATGCGGTCTCTCGACGTCTATCTCGTCGCTGGCTGGATGTAGACGCTACCAAGGTCCTTGCGGTCCTCGTCCGCCTCGTGGGTCGCGATGTGGTCCAGAAAGCAGGCGATGTTGTCGAAGAATGCTTCGATCGACTGGACGAATACCACGGATACGAGGTCATCGTGGACGGATTGATAGAAGTCCTCCAGGAGGTCGTGAGGGTGATCGAGGAAGATGAGGCGAACCGACTAGTTCGGGACGCGCCCCCGGGACAGGACATTCCGTACTCGGAGGACCCTGCACTACGCGTCAACGATTTCGCGGAGTGGTTCAACCACAGACATGACAAGGAGCAGGAAACCAAGCCAAGTCGTGACAGCTCGTACCCCCGCGAGGCTTGGGGCAAACCGGAGGAGAATGCTGGCGCAGAAGATGGTGGGGAAACACCCCAGGACGACGGTCGCGCCGCGGAGTCTCCGTCCCAGGCATTGACACATCAGATCGTCTCTCGTTCCTTGTACTTCCTCACACACGCTGCGCCTCAGATCCGTGCACGGATCTTGCTCATGCTAGCCAATGCTGTCCCTGTGCTACCCGAATCCGCCCTTCTTCCCTCCGTTCATCAAGCCTGGCCGTTCATCCTCAATCGCCTCGCTGACGCAGAGACGTTTGTAGTCAGCGCCGCCGCTATGCTGATCTCGGCCCTCGCGACCCATGTAGGGGATTTCATGTATCGGCGCATCTGGGATGACGTTTGGCCCCGCTTCCGAGAACACCTCCGTCGGCTCGAGCAAGCGGACGCAAGCAGTGCCCTCTCCCGTCGGGGGAGCGGTGCAGTGGGCACGGAGTCTGCGTACACCCATTCGCACAGGCTGTACAGGGCGATCATACAGACGCTCACGGCGGCTGCCCGCGGCGTTCAAGCACAAGACGCGACAAATTGGGAGATTCTTGTACTCTTCCGGCGCTTCCTGCATAATCAAGTTCACGACGAGCTCCAAGCATGCGCCCGCGAGCTGTACGGTGCACTGAACAAGCAAAACGAAGATGCGGTGTGGTTGGTGATGTCGGCAACGATGGGGAAGGTGGAAGGGCCCATGACGTTCTTGCGAGAGCCGAGATGGGATATTGAGGAGAATGTTAGGTTAATCTTACAAATGTAATGAGTAGGACAGTACTGCTATCGAGATCCGTCGATTGTATCGAATACACGAGGTGGTTCGTGCGGAGCGGAGCGCGGCGAGGAGACTGCTCACGCCGGGATGGGATGTCGGCGAAGGATGACTCCGGCCTCAGCGAACAGAGCGGCCGACGCGTCATCTCTGCACAGTGGTTGTGAATCTCTGGAGAACCGTAGAAGCGAAATAGAACGCACACTTTGTAACTGAGATTGTAGACGACCTCTCTGATCCCAGTCTGAATGATCTTGATCGTGCACTTCAAGCACGGGCAACTAAGCAGGACAGATGAACGAGAGCGTGTTCGGACGAAAGAATAGCCTACCCACGTATTACAGTACAATATCGCACCATCGCCGACCCTACCGGCCTCAAGGAGGGCATTCTCCTCCGCGTGAAGGCACAAGCATTCGTCAGGCGTTTCACTGGCTGTGTTGCACCGAGTGCAGCCGCCCTCGTTACAGTTTTTGAGCCCGCGCGGCGTTCCATTGTACCTGTGTCAGTGTGGATAGTTCAGCGTACAATATCGAAGGTGTCAAGGACGCGAGTGCTGGCGTACCCTGTGGACACCACGCGCGCATTACGGACCAGGATCGCGCCGACTCGGCGTTTCATGCAGTTCGACCGCTGTGAAGCGAGCGATGCCAATTGCATGAAATAGGTATCCCAGCCTGGACGCAATCGTTCTTTATTGAGGAGATCCAGCTCGTTGAGGTGATCTTGCAGTCCCGAGATGGTCTCAAACGAGTTCACCACATGGACGTTTGCGAGCTGACTCAGGCTGTGGAACGAAGGCTGAGATCTCTGGGCGAACCCTACACTCCGTAGAGACGGCGTGTCTTGACCGTGGCCTTCTGGTCCATAGTAGAAAACGTCATGCTCTCTGATGAAGTCCTCAAGGGTCCGTTTCACGTTTGACCTATGGCATGGTATGAGCATTTGAGGGTGGTCATGGACTGTGTGTACTAACGACTCCAAGGCGCGCCGATACCGGGTCAATAGCGGTGCATCAACGCTCACAACTAGTACGAAGGGCCGAGTTAGAAATTCAGCGAGCAGGTCGGGGGTGTCTAGCTCAGTTGTGACAAAATTCGTTCGCCAGTTCCTGGTGACGTGAGCAAGGAGGTCCGCCGGCGAAGAGAACCACAGCGGCTGGCCTTGTTCTTGGCCAGGACCAGGGGAGGGTATGCATGATGAGACGGGGGACGTCAATGTGAGGAACGAATCGCGAGGGTTGTTGAATACTGGGTCGTAGGGCGAATCTCCTCCAAGATCTTCCCGTGAGTGATCCTCCCCCGTATGCGACGGAAGGACCTTGCCACTAGGCTTGGGCTCCTAACACGATGTGGTGGTTGATTAGAGGCTGTGTAGAATGCCGCTGGCCGCTGGTAGAGAAGTACCTGGGTAGCTGTGCGATTGAGCAGCTTCACAGGGACGAACCCCTTGTGTTTGATGAAGAAATTTTCAGTCGTTGATTTTCCTGCGAGACGAGTGCCGATGATAGCGATGAACATAATTGCGTACACGTCCCGGACACTGAACGGAAGTTGAACCTAACAAAGTCAAAATTACCCACTACAAACTTGTATGCGACGGTTGATACCGCCATTGACACAAGTACACGAACCTGGTTGTATAACTGCCATAAAGACTATCATCGTCTCCAAGCAATCAATGGCTTTACAACAGCCTCACTCACTAAGGATCCTGCTTCTGGAGTTGTAATGTGCAACTTGTGCTTTGACAACCGCGTCGGCTCCTCAATGCTAGTTTAGGGCGACTCTCGAGTTGTTCCGATGTTTTGCCGTGAACGACAGTACGGCAGTGAGCGATGCCACAGGACGTCACGCTTGCTTCGACTTGAGGCGTAGGTGGACGTATTAGAAGCTCAGCTGCGCCAACAAGGTCAAATTGTACGGCCGATGAATGGTTTGGGACCGGGACAAGAGCAATCATCGATACATCGATAATGCCACAGAAGCCAACTTTTCGTGCGAAACGTAGCCAACAGCGCCCTGTATAGTACATGCCGTAATATCCAGCTCATCTACTTATTGATAACATCGTCCCTCCACCTAAGGCGTATCTGTTGGACATCGAATTGAGCTGATTCTGTAAGCTTGTAGTAATACGGGATTTGCTCACGCAACTTCAGGCGCTATGTGGCCGAAGATAGCGTCACTCGTTTTGGTAAGGACGCCAGCGCCGTTTTCCGACGTTCCTTCGCGGTTGTGCGCGCTCGTGCGCGCGCATCCTTCGCGCTTTTCATATCTTTCGGAGCTGTCGTCCGAAGCTGCTTGATGTGTGTAGGAACCAATGTCACATCACGTCCAGAAATAGGTAGTTGAAGCCAAGGGGCAGTTAGACTAGGGATGCTTCGTATCAGGGGTTCTAGGACGGGGAACTGAGGAGCCGAGTCCTGGGCAATTGTTCAGCCGAATGAAGCTACGTCGACCAGGTGGCGTACCTCGATGAGTAGAACGGACGCACGCCGCAGGCCCAAGGCCTCGGCGAGCGTATACTCTGCACCCGTAGGCAAAGGTACCAGCCATGTGCGCTGTTGAGCGGTCGAAGCGGCAGCGCATGAGTTACATGCCGCGACCAAACTCGGGATGTGAGCCATGATCGCGGGAGGGTCGACATCTGCGCGACACGCCAACACAATGCGGGAGCGAGGAGTACTTGCATCACTTCGGCCTGCTGACTCGGATCCACGCTTCATGTCTGGTGTGATTGTTTGTCGATACGAGCTAGCGAGTTGCTCAAGAGTTTTCGTGACTTCGTTTATGCCGATTTTCAAGGATGACATGATTGGCGGAACGGGCGTGGAATCTTCAGATGACCCCGAGGGCATCGTGTCGCATATATCGGCGGCCCTCGAAGAGGATGCATCTTCCATGGTGGTGCGCGCGTCGGTTGTCAAAGGGCCTTTCCGTCGCTTGATAATGCGCACATCCGTAGCCGAGCGCTTGCGGCTTCTCTTGCGACAGTGACCATTTTCTCGGGCAATGGTATACTCGGCGACTCCAGCAAGCATATCCACGACACATGCTAGGATGCTATTCTGAACATTCAACGGCACGGTCGGCCTGTCATAGTCAATACGGGGTTAAACAGGGTGCTGCAGCATTTCGCGTACCATCGCACACGAAATGGATTATCTACGACGCTTCTGTAGACGACTCTGCGGTCAGTATTGTCACGAGCCTTTGCCCGATTAGACATGCTCGTGTGCGCGCGAGCTACTTGCTCCGACATTCTGTTTGATTATGCGCATTAGTCATGTTGGGAGCGTTATCACATATGCTTACCGTATACCTAGCCTATCAAGCACTTTGAGTAAGAACTCTGGTCGGCGGGTTGCAGTCAATGCGGTGACCGCAATAACGAGTGCCGATGGATGGTGCCGGAGGTAAGCGCCTGACACAGCCCCGCCTGCCACGTGGATTTCTGGTTAGCCGGTACCCAGGTCGAGTGCCCGCTCGAACGCGAACTTACTGTGCAACTATCCGCCATACGGCTCTGACGGCTAGCGCCATGGCACATATCGTCCGTGCCACCTACTACAGTGCATAATTTTTCAAGTACCAGCCAGTTTAAGCCGCAAGGTTTCAATGGCCGCCATTCATCGGACTCAGGTGCGCTATCGGGCGCACAATCCCTGTGGTTCAACCCCACTACGGCTGGTGATCCGTGCCTCGATTCCTCAGGTGTTGACATCGTCGACCCAGCTATTCGTTTTTCTCTAAGGAGCAGATGACTTCACATGCACAGTTCATGTCAAGATGAGACGTTTGATTCCATTCCAGGTATGTGGCGCAGCTCTGCCGCGCCCTCAATTCGCTTCTCAAAATCTCATCCCTTCCGCCGATAGGTGTCCATCTTGTTCGTCAAAATCGTTAACCCCTGGCGCTTGTTGAGCGTCTCTATTGCGTGGCCGTCGGCCTTTTGAGGTGGCAAATCAACGTTTTGTGTGCTTTGGCGTCTTGGTGCTGCCTCGCAGAACCTTGCGGTGATGTAATCACTGGGATTCTGCGAGGTTTGGTATCATGCGTCGCTGTGGGCCTAGGACACAGGGACTGATCTCGGCTGAATCTGAGGGCCGGTACTCGAAGAAGCTGCAACTACATGCATTGAACGGTATTGCAAGTTTCGACATACTAGATCGACCGCTGAACAGAGGTATAAAGTCGTTGCATCCCAGAGGCGTCCTTCAGCCAGCCTTCCAGTGCTCTCCAGAACACCAAGAGCCATGTCTTCTGTTACAGCTTCTATCCCGCTCGTCTCCGTCTTTCGTCACCCAGCCCATTTCCCTTCCGCCGTCTGGGATTCTCTAGCCAGCCAGCCTCGTCGCTCTAACATCCTCTACGCCCATGCCGCGAAACTCGCCACCGTCGCTCCAAACACTCAACTAAACCATTCACAAGACCTGTGGATTGTCAGCTGGGTTTCGCAACCCGAGTCTACCGTCGCATTCGTGGTCGCATGCACCACGGGTCCCATCGCGCCTTACCCGATCTTCATCTATACCCCGTTGCCCATTTCGTCCCTGGCGAGCAGTTTTGTTCAGCTCCATATGAACGCCGTAATTCAGACTCTCCGCCTGCACATGCGTCCCGAGAGGATATTCTCTGCCTTTGGATCTGAACGTGTGGTCGAGGTCTTCGCTTCTGCTTGGACCAAGGAAACCGGGGTGCAACTGTCCAACCCCTCGGTTTACTACCATGCAAAGCTTATGTTCTGCACCACGGCAACCCTGAAAGCCGGAAGGCAGCACCTAGTGGCCGACGGAGCGGTACGCATGCGCGCAGCCGTCGCTGCTGATGTGGAGAAACTAGCCAGACTTTGCCACGGGTTTGCCGCTGGTTCGGTGAGATTTCCCACCTTTCGTTCGTCTGTCCTCACCTGATGTGAATTTCTCAGGAGCCTTTCGTACTGACGCCGGCTCAAGCGTATCAAGAGGCTAAATCCATGATTCAGAACAGGCAGGCGTGGGTCTGCGCTGTGGGCGGACAGGAGCAAGGCGCAGAGATAGCGTGCGTTGTCGCGGTCACGCGATCTACAAACACTGTATCCGCTATCACTAAAGTCTACACGGACCCCAACTGGCGGGGTTGCGGTTATGCGGAACGTCTTGTACGACACGTTTGCGAGAGGCGAGTGGATCTGCTCAGTGTGCGATACCCCCATGCTCACACGAATTGTAGCCTCCTCAGGGTCAAAGAGAGCGTGGTTCTCTATGTAGCCCATAACAACCCTGGTGCAGAGAATGTTTACCGGCGTGTTGGCTTTGCGGATTCAACCGATCCTGCAGGGACGCTTGAGACCTGGAAAGAGATCGGATTTGATCGTAACGCGGTTCAACTCGGGCATTGGTAGAATAGAGCCTTCTACGTTTTCTTGAATCATTCTCCACTTTCTTGCAAATTATGATCTTACTACTGGTTACCTTTCTTACAAATATAATCCCATTCAGTGTTAGTAGTGGGTGCCGGCCTACTCTGAGTCAACTTGTCCCGTGACCGTAAATAAGAAGTATGCTCCGGACCGCAGAACACCGCTTCCCAAAATCTACGATGCTCCAACACTTTGCGAAGTCAAGCATTCCGTGGCTGTAACCGCTAACCTACTTAATCATCTGTGGGCCAGTGCTAGGAGCAGTGCTCTCAACGTTATTCAGCTGCAGGCGGGAATTGCCGAGTTCCGATCAGTGTGACCATCCAGAGGTCACACTATCAATCGGGCGCTTGGTTAGTCAAGAAGTTGTTCAACTTCTGTATCGCCGGCCTCGCTGCTGTCTCCATCCATCGCTCTCACCGCCTTCTGACTAGGAGCGGCTCCTGTTCATCGTTTACGAAGAAAATGCACCATGAAGCTCTGCTACGGATTACTCATGTGCGAACACATGTCCGTTGTCCGTACCACCGCGGAAATCCCGGTGCAGATTGTAACGGTTCATGCCTTGCTGCACGCCGTTAGTTTATCGAACACGTCGTGGAACGATGGAACGATAGGTACGCATCACTTACTAAGCGTTTTCACAGCCCAACTACGCAATTAGTCTTTCCAGAGCTAACAACTAGTCAATGTCAGTTGCGTGTGGCTGACCTCGCGGAGGCTGGGAATGCCGCTGTGGCCCCCTTGACAGCCGCATGACAGAAGATACTGCTCCTCGCAGGAAGCACATCTACTCCGACTCTTCAGCTTTGTTGCTAGCATGTTGCACGTCACCGGTCTAGGCGTAAACATTCCCTCGCAATGCACATCAGGAAGTCATCCCGAGCAACAGCCTCCAACTCCACCTTCGCGCATCGGTCGTGCCTCGGTCGCGTCTTTGGAGAACTCTCTTACAACTACGGCCACCAATTCTCCTCTGTCAAGTAGATCGACTTGTGCGTTCTCAACTCTTCTTTGGCTGAAGTGATCAATGAACATGCAGGGTGCCTGACCTCTTTCGGACCCGCCCGCTCCCGCAGCTAGCCACCGCGAGCAGCCATTCGCTACGAAGGAGCCGACGAAGTTAAAGGGACGCCCTTCTTCCATTTCACGACGGTCAGAGCGTGCATCTGAAAGCACGTTCAGTCGACACGACTCTCTCTTCAGTTTTGGCGTCACCTCTTCACGTAATGCTGCCGAGCTCAAGTCGTTTCTGGGAAACTCGAGTTCACGGCTCAAGCCCGGAGCTACAGTCCTTCCGCTACAAGCTGAGGGTATTAACAACAGCCCGGCCGGATGCAATGTTGTCTTACTAGAACAAGCTAAGACGCGCGCCCGTGTCGAGGTCGATATCGTCCTGGAGAACGACTGTTGCATTGAAGGAGGGTATCTTCGCGGACATATCAAGATACGTGTTCGCCGACGTCAGAAGAAAGAGGCACCGCTGTTGTTAGCGGATGGCAAAATCCGCGTAATCGGGTTCGAAAGCATACCCGGTGCATCTGATCGTCACGCCTTCTACCAAAGGGCTAGTCCACTCTGTGCAGCTACCGACGCATCGGCAAGTATCTATAATACTCCGCCCGATGCGGAAGGCTTTGCACACGTCATGGAGGGTATCCACGTCCTTCCATTCGCCATGCACCTGCCAGCAGACAGCGAATCCGGTGCTCCCAAGGGATCACCCGTCCTGCAGAACGGTGCGGCCGTACGCTACATCGCCATGGTGTACGTGCTCTCCTGGACGTCTCGGCTCAACTATCCCTCTCAGTGCTGATCGTGTCTATTTCTAGCTCCGTGAAGGTCAAAGACTCGAAGTCTGGAAAGCGTTCAATAGCGCATTTCTACCGCGACTGCCAGGTGTGGCCGTGCCTTGACCCAGCTACGGTTCTCGCGAGCGCCCCGCGCCCCATACAAGCATCCACCGCCAGAAGCCTGTCCGTGATTGGTGGCGGCCACAAGGTCAAGCTGACAGCTATTCTCTACCGTTTGACCCACGTCGCTGGTCAGCGATGCTACGTGCGCGTCTCTGTCGTTAACGAGACAAAGAAGAGCGTGAAATCTCTGACGCTGACGCTGATACGGACCACAATCTTGTTCAAACCCAAGCCGGCCCTTGACTACAGTGGCCATTCTTCGGCTGACCCCGATGCATGTCAAACAGCGACCAGTCACAAGGTAGTCGCCGAGTCCATCCTGGAGCGCAGTCATGGCGTAACAAAAGGTCATGCTAGCGCGGAGGGATGGTGGACGGGTGTCTCCGCGGGACAGGAAGCGCAGTTCGCGCACTATGTGCTCATCCCCGTGAGGTGCTATGTTTCACTTCCGGTGATCTCTGCGCTAACCATACCTTTCCCCTGGTATCAAATCACATCGTCTGCCAAATGTTTCATCGCCCTCTATCCGCTACTTCATGCATTTCAATCTATCAACTGGACAGCCCGACGCTCTGTCTGTCGCTCGCGCTCGACTGATTGAGGTTGAATACTCTATCCGGGTTTCGCTCGGCGCCGGAGCCCTGACCTCGGATGTCCAAGTCACCCTTCCCGTTCGTATCGTCAATTTCTTGTCACTGGACCCTTTCCCCAGCGTCCCGTTGTTCTCCTCAGATGGGTCGTACGCTCGCCTAGTGCCCCAGTATGACATAGATGAGGAGAAATCACCATCTGCCGATGGTCTGTCTGCAGGGAAGCCCTCATCGGCCTGTTCAAGCACAGGGCGTGCTCGTACGGCGGCTAGAGAAGCTTCGCCTGTCAAAAATGCCCCTTCCAGTAGGCCACCCACAGAAGCGGATCATGGGCCGGTAGAGGCAGACAGCGGTCAAGGAGGAGCACGCTTGCGCCCGCGCGGCAGCGCTTTACAGGTGGTGAACCCCGACTCTACAGCAGGCCAGACCTCTTCGGACACGGAGCCGCGGTCAGTTTTGCACGATGCGTCGGACTCGGACAACAGCCTCTACTCCACAGATTCCTATGCGTCCGCCCTCTCATCTTCACACACTCCTTCTCCGCGAGAGCCTGCCCACCTCTCGGCTACCTGCGGGCTAGGCAACGTCGACCTTCCAAAGGACGCGAGCTCGGATGACGACCTCGTGAACCTTGTACTCAAGTCTACCCGTCAAGATCCCCCTCCTCATTCAACGTCCGTAAATGCGCTCGAAGTATGTGGGGCCTCTGTCAACGCAGCGGATCTTCTGAGTGACGAAGGCTTTCCCGCTTCCACTGTCGTCGCATCGACAGTTGCGAACAATTTCCTCGTACCCTCCCCAGGCTTCTCGCCACCAGTTCCGCAGCCGCCGGCGTCTCTCCGAAGTTCGCACATCCGTCCTGCAGGACCCCGCCGCTTCGAATCCGCCACCGCATGCGAGCCTCGAACGCAAACGAACGCTTCTACCGCTTCTAAACCTTCAGATCAGCATGTATCCGAAGCACGCACCTCCACGGAGGTCATCTTCGCCCGAGGTGCCTTTGTAAGCCCTGGCACTGTACCGGTGCGTCCAGAGCGCTCGCCTTTGCGGGCGCGTACCGGCCGCTGCGACAGACGCCCCCTCGCAGGCGCCAGAGACCCTGCAGGCGCACAGGGCTCTGCACGGACGTCCTTCGAGAGACGGGTACAGGAGAAGAAGCAGGCCCTCCTCGAGGCCCAGGCGGAACGCGCGCTCCGCGACTCGCCGCACCATGTTGGCGAACCAGGGGCGAACGATATCGGGGTCACGCGGGGGCGCAGCCAGGACACAGAAGACGACGGCGACGATACCACACCGAGGCTCGGGTACACGATCGAGGAGCGCGGAGCCGAGACCCGGTGCTTCGGCCTGGGGATGGGTGCACAAGCAGACGGCGACCTACCGGTGGACACTGGATCGTCCTGCCCGTCTGGTCGCCCGTCTCGCCAGCTACCTCTTCCTCCGCCACGACCTTCATACATCAGCTCTTCGACCTCCTCCGGCCACGAGATCGCGCATGGCGAAGGCGGGATTCCAGAGTCTGTGTCTGCGCTCGAAGCTTTGCGTGCTTCTCAACTCTGCGGTGGATCGACGTCGTCTGGATCTGTCCGCCGCGCACTTCGCCCTCAAGGAACCCACCTCTTCGTTGGGTCGAGTGCTACCGTTGTTCCTCCGCCACTTGTCCCCTCGACCTCGTCTTCGTCTTCTGCCCATTCCGCATCGTCTCAAGGCTCTCAGCTTTTCGACACCGTTCCTGGCACTCTAGCAAACGCACACATCGCTCGCCCGACGGAGGGGCTATACTCTGTTGGTACGTTTCAGAAATCCATAGTCCAGGGCCGCATCGCTACGTTCGAAGAACGCCTCAAAGTGTCGCAAGAAACCGGTGCTGCATATACTTGAACCTATCATGTTCGACACAGAGCTGTCTAGGCCATATTCGACGATATAATATCAATACATGTGTGGACGTTCCATGTATGAAGCGGAGGCGGTCGGGCATGCGTTTTGTCTTCCCCTTGAAGTTGTAAACCTGGGAAATCATATCAGCAGCAGCACTTGCATACTAGTTCTTCGGCGTTGCGTTCTGCGCATGTACTCCATTCAATGGTGCCAAGCGTCCAGGACGTGTAAGGGTGGCTGACGCCCGGCCGTTTGTGTGGTCTTCTAGTCTGGCTATCAAGGAGGTTGCAAACTTCAAGTTTAACTATTGCATGCAGTGTTAGCGATATCAGTGTATGTATAGGTTTGTGTTCATTGTCCATATTCCCATGTCTTCTCTAACTCATTGCACTGCAGGCAGATTTTAATTGTCTAATCCTGGTTATTACCTCTAGCTTCTAGCTTTCGTAGTGCTCCTAGCAACGCAGCTCTAGGTCATATCGCCGAACATCTGCCAGAGCGGCTAATCTGCAACATCAACCCTCGTGAAGAAGATACGGGAACCTGCTAGTATAGTAGAGATACATGGTTGTGGTTGATATGATACAGTTGCGGCTACAATACATGCGGGCATTACTTCACCCTTTTACTCGATCACAACGCCTCCGTTGACATGAATCACTTGTCCACTGCATGGTATGTGAGCAAAATATCTACACATAAAGTTCCTGTGTGTGGCTTACCTGACGTAACTCGAATCCGCCGAGGTCAGCCAGACAAACGCTGTCGCTACCTCAACAGGTTGACCTGCTCTGCCCATAGGGACAGAGGTCCCGAACTTTTCGATCGACTCTTTCGTCATAGTGGCAGGACTACGGCGCAAGTCAGCATTGTCACAGTTTCGATCACGAAGAAACGACGTACATGAGAGGTGTCCAGATTGGACCAGGCGCTACAGCATTGCAACGGATACCCTTTTCGCCGACGATCTGGTTGCTGAGAGCACGCATGAAGCCGATCATGGCGCCCTTCGTGGCGGTATAGTCTATGAGTTCTGGATGACCAACGGCCATGTTGATGGAGGCATTGAAGGTGATCGTAGACCCGTCCTTGAGGTGGGGGATAGCCGCCTGTATAACGTTCAGTACACGATACACGTAACAGCAGGTCATTGTGCGTACCTTGCAAATGTAGAAGAACGAATGGATATTGGTTGTGAACGTATCGTGCCATTGCTCCGTGGGGAGCGACGGGAGGTAAGTGTTCGCATTCTGTGTTCCGTGGTTCAAAACACTAATAGTCATAAGTATAGTACGCGAATGAGGCGTTGTGGAGAACGTACATAGCATCAAGACTGCCGTGGAAAGCGAGATGATTCTCTACGAGTTTCTTGCACTCCTCTTCTCTCCTCAAGTCGAGCTCAACGACGTTGATCTTGCGCGCATTGTTGGTCTTTTTCTTGATGAGGTCGATCGTCTCCTGAGCATCCCCCTTCTCCTCGGGGAGGAAGGTCAGGGTAAGGTCGGCGCCCTCGAGGGCTGTTACCGTCAGCTTCCACCATCACTGGGAAGAAGAAGCGTCGCGATGACTGCCGACATACCGAAGAGAAGGGCGACGCTGCGGCCGATCCCACTGTCGGCGCCGGTAATGAGTGCCTTGCGGCCCTCGAGCTTGCCGGCGGGCTTGTATGGCTTGCCGTCAGCGGTGATGTCGTCAAGAGGAGCAGGATCAAGCTTGCGCTGATTTCCAGGTGCATTTGCCTGCTCCTGGAAGGGAGGCTTCCAGCCCTTTCTGTACTGTTCGGGGATGCTGGTCGACATGTCGCGTTGGTAGATTGTGGAGGTAGTTGGGGACAGACGAGGGGAACGTTGTCACCGACGCGTTCAAGTTATATGGGACGTGCGCCAACATGTGACGTAAGGCTGGACGGTGGAGAGCGTCATGATGAGGACGCGTCCTGGAGCAGAGAGAGCTCGAACGCAGGGACTCCAGCGTGCCACCCGCGTCCGGGGCAGTCGCGTCCCCCTCCCATATATGGCATCCCCCCNTGCTTAATATGGACGAGGGGGTGACATCACCACTGGGCGCCTGAACGCGTCCTGCGCGTGAATGCTGATCTCGATTGGCGAGCGTATCTTGTACTCGTACTTATTCTTCCCCATTCGCTCCCAGTGGCCATGGTCCTCCCCCTCCCGCCCGTACCTCCAGAGCTCAAGACCATACAGCCCTATCTCCAGAGGGCGGATGAGATATCACCCAAAGACCCCATCATCGCCTATTGGTGTACGTCCATGCGATCCTCACTCAAGTGCTCGTCGTATTCACCCTACCGCAGGCGCGTACTATGCCGCGCAGCAGGGCATCGGGTTGAGGGTCAAAGACACCACCGCTCGTCAATTCCTGTTTGAACTCCTGGGTCTCCTGGAGCGCATGAAGACAGACCTCGGAGCGAACGACGCGGTACACGATGAAACGGCGAGCGCAGCCTACATCGAGAACTTCGCTCTGCGTGTGTTCGCCGGCGCGGACAATGAGGACAGAAAAGGGTCGGCCACACGGTGTGTGCCACTCGACTATTTGCATCCCTGGCATGCTCACTCTGTCATCCATTCAGTAACACTGCGAGGAAATTCATCGCTGCCGCCAACTTCCTCGAGATTTTGCGCGTTTTCGAAGGGGACAAGGCCGGCATAGACCTCAATGCCATCGAGGAGAAGATCAAGTACGCAAAGTGGAAGGCGGCCGATATTGCCAAGGCATTCCGCGAAGGACGCAAGCCCACCCCAGGTCCGCCGGGCTCTGTGGCCACAGACTCTCCGGCCACCCTCGAGGCCACTCTGCCCGACGTGAGTGCAGTGCCCCCTGGTACGCCTCCTTCTGAATATTCCCAATTGCCATCTGCACCGTCACCTCCGGCGATCAAGCGTTCCACTCCTCCTCCTCCTCAACTCACCAACATCTCGCCAAACGAATCGTCGACTCTTCTTGCGCCAGGGCCCCATCTCCCAGATGGCCTCGCGCCGCCCCAACCACCACAGAGCCCTGGCAGCTGGAGTACAGTCGCTACCCCAGGTTCTCCCAACTTCAAGATCGATGACGGCGGGAGCTCTACCGGCCCCGGCGGGAACGCGAGGAGAGCCGCGTATGTTAGCGACGAGCTGGAAGACNACGTCAGACACGGAGACCACTCCGCCGATGTCTGCTACTGGGAAGTCCGTACATTTCTCGCCGTCGGTTGTTGGCGGACTGTCGACTCCGGGNAGAAGGACCCGGGGAAGGACCGGGCGGGCGAGACCCCTTCTCAGTCAAAGTTGTCGTCAATAGCCCCTCCGCAAGCCCTTACAAGGCCCCGCCCCCGCTGCCTTCATCTTCGTCTGCATCGCCTGCTTCCCCTCCAAAGCCTCTCCCGCACCAAGGGCACCCATCGCGTACGTCTCCGCCTGGCTATGCGTCACCATTACCGCAAAACGGTCCCTACACTCCTCCGACCGCCCAAGACCCCAACACCGCGACGGTCACGACTCGTCCGCCGCAACTGACCCCGCAAGTCGTGAACCGAGTGCAGAAGCACTGCCGCTATGCGATCTCGGCGCTGGACTACGAGGACGCGGAGCAAGCTATCAAGGAACTGCGGACGGCGTTGCGGATGCTCGGTGGGTGAGTTCCCGTCGGAGAGGTGGATTGTCAGGTGTAATTGTGGCCGCGGAGAGAGTTCACTGGTCGACGTTATCTACGGTTGTGTATTTCTGCTATATCGGTTGGTTGTATGTCTCTGGATCTGGTGTATCGTGTGTATCGTACGTCTGTGGATTTGTGTAATGCTCATGCTAACCGTTCAATCCTAGTTGAAGCTATTGATATAATGTTCTGAACGTGCAGCAAGAAAAGTATCTGCTGCAAGTCGAGCCCCAGCACACGGTGGACACGGTGCCACCCTTGCTTCGAAGGTCTGTCCACAGAGAGGGTTCGATCACCCAGCACGCAGGCGTGCAGACTCGGGATCTGCGACGACCCCCTCAACTCATTTTGGTCGGACTTTCCAAGGCCACGATCGACAGCCTTGGTGGCGCATCTCAGATGCGCGGGGACACTCTCGGTGTATACGCTTTCGACCGTTCCACCCATATACTCTGCCCACTACAGCCACAGCTACACACGTCCTTGTACGTGTACGCCCCCGACGTCTGAACGCCGTCCGCCTCGCCTCGCCAGGAACACATGCCGCCTCTCCCTCGCAAATACCCGCCGCCTCGTATCGTACGCCTCTGCGCCTCTGCGCCTCTGCGCCGTGCGATGTGCCGGCCGTCGTCGGCCTAGAGGAACTCGGGGTCGATCCAGCTGGGGCTGGCCGAGCCGAGGACGGTGCTGATGGCGATGGGCGCAGCGAGCTTGGTGCTGAAGCTCGCGCGGGTGCCGAGGGAGCCAGGCCCGGTGTTGCCGTACTCTGCAAACGTGACGTGATCCGTCCTGGAGCCGCACGCCCGACCCGCGGGGGACGAGGGTTAGCAGAGAGGGGGGGGGCGACGGAGCGCGCGCGGGGGCGCTGCGAAAGCGGAGGACTTACTGCGGGGCGCTGCGAAACGGGTCAGAGTGGACGAGGAACGAGCGGCGAGGGAGGAGAGAGAGGAGGGGGCGGGTCAGCGGGTGCGTGCGAAGGAGGGGCAATAAAGGCGGAGCCGAGGAAGGGATTATGGATATGTACACTCACTCTGTGTTCCACACGGACCATCCTGCGGGAGGCCTGGAGCGTGTCAACATTCAACATTAGAGACGCAGAGAGGGAGCGAAGGTTATCTGGCCGTCAGAGATCTAGCGCGGTGGCGACGCTAGAGCCGATGTGCGAGATGGTGGTGATGTTGCTGTCGTTACGGCTTACGGCTACGCTATGCTTGGGGGAGCGGACGGACGGCGGACGACGGAGGGCGTAGGGCGTAGGGGGACGACGTCGAGAGAAATAGAGATGACACTCACACGTTGGAGCCGAGCGTACACTTCTGGAAGACGACGCGGGCGTAGTCGCCCCACGGCCTCCCCAGGAACGCCTTCCCTGTCCCCTGCACCGTCGAGCTGTCGATGACGTACCAGTTCCCATCATCGCTCTCCCGCCCGGACGCGGTGATGAATCCGTCCCCGATCGTCTGTCCGCATTCGTGTCAGCGTCCGGCGCCTACACGCCCCCCATCGACCCTCGGCCTCTTTCCACACTGGCACGCGCGACTCGGGCGACCCGGGCGAGACCGGCGCGTGCGCCAGCGCCAGCGAGTCGCAACCGGGGGCAGCAGAGACGAGTTGTGTACAACTTACGTTGATGATCGAGCGAGTGATCCATATCCTGCGCCAACCGCACGGTCCGACGCGTGTCAATTAAGAGCGTGAGCACATCTTCTTTGTCCACCGCGAAAGCGAACGCGAACGCGACTGACGATGCCTGCCTCCCGAAAATCTGGTTCAGGTCCAGGTCCGACGCGTACGGCGCACGCCGGGCAGGGATGCACAGAGTCAGTCTGACGGCAATGTGCGGATGCCCCGTCACACGTACGAAATCCACGGCGCCCTCTATCCAGCTGTTCGCGTAGTATTGCCTGGTACCACAGCGCGCGCGGACTGCGGTCAGCACACCCGTATCCTCGTCCACATCGAGGACGATGACGGCGACTTACGTGCCAGTGTTGGCCAAAAGCGTGTCCCTGGTGGCAGCGGTTAGTCCATGCTCGGTCACGGTCGTGTCGTGCCCGTCACCACTCACTGGTCGCCTGTAATCTTAAGTCCGTATCCACCGAACTGTCCAGCTTGCACGCTCAGCGCAATGGCCTGTGCCTGCGGAGTCGTAGTGTCCGTTCAGTACGTAACCGTGCGATAAAGTTCGGGGGTGCCGCCCGACACACCTGATCTACCGGCTGAACATGATTGGCACAGGGGCGCGCCGTTCACACATGATAGTGCGCAACGGGGCGACGGCGTAGCAGGTCAATACAGTGTTGGGCGCGATCCCGAGCCGTGCATAACACACCTTGCCGTACGTGTTCGCGATGTTCAGGTTATACAATGACACGTTGGCCGCGTGCACTTGCACCGTGCCACTGGCGTCGTTGGAGCCGGCCTCCGACGCAGGAATGTCATTCGTGATGGTGACAGCTTTACCCGCGAGCGAGCGCGCGGGCGCGCCCGCGCGTCAGCCGTCGGCGTGGTCGGCGATTATGATTAAATGTGGACGCACTATTCCCCGTATAGCTGCTCGGTGCGGTCGTCTGCCCGTACACTCTGGTGTTGGGCCGAGTAATAATCGCCGTGTCCGTGTACGTCCCGGCGAAGACGAAGTAGAGCTGTCGACGCGGAAATTCATCAGTATGCCGTGCGTGCGGTGCGCCACGTAATGGTGACCTACTTCGCTCGAAGTGTCCTTGAGCGCGGCGGACAAGGTCGAGTACTTCCCGCCAGGGCCTACGGTGATTGCACCCGCAGGCGGGCTGCTGAAGGCGAACGCGCCGACGATGAGGTAAGAGAGCAACAACAGGAAGTGGGCATGCATGCTGAGAGCTCGAGGTAGCGAACGGAGAGCGAATTCGCTCTTCACGTCGCTTATATCACGATCGTAGCCTACCGCAAAGGCAAACTCAATACGGTCCGCTGTGGGGTCATGCAGAGAGCGACCTGAGCTTAAGCCATGCGCTCACCAGCGAGATTCGTCCGGAGAAGAGGTCACCAGTGCCCAGGCCGACCGACGCGCGGATGGTAGTTCGCTGGTGACAAGCGGTCCGTGGACGTTTCCAGCGGGCCGTTCGGGGCACGCGTGTCTGACTTCGCTTCGCACCCTTGTACTGCTCGCGGGTATTGGTTGCAACAAGCCTCCTTTCAATTGTCCCACGAGGCCGGTCCGCCGGTAATGACGACGCACTCTTGGCTCGGACGATGCTCGGACCCATCCGAGTAGAAGCAGACGAAATGAATGTGTCGCGATGCTGTACCGTCCCGCAGCGCAACGTGTATATGCCCTCCAATGGTATCTTATGTACATCTCCGAGACTGCGGACATAGTGAGCGTGCGTCTGGCGAACAATGGGGATAAGCGAGACACCACGGGCTCACATGCGAACGCGAATACAAGGGACGCCAACGCTCCACTCCACCTCCGCCACGAGTTATGCTGAAACGGCATAAGACCAGGATGACACCGTCCAAGACACCGTTCGTCCCCTGCCAGAAAGAGTTACGGGGCGGGCGCATGCGGAGGCACTTCTCCCGGAGCAGACACGGGACTCTCGTGAAGGACACCCTCGTTCCTGTCTGCCTCGCTGAGCACGAATCGAGGAAGTGCAGCGGGAAGCTCGGGCGACGGCGATGCTGCGGTGCTCGCGATGGGAGAAGTGGGGAGCGCGAGGTCCGGAGAGGTGGGCATCGAGTCCTTGGTGTTGGTCCGGCTGTTGGTGAAGTCCATCACCGGGGTCGGAAGCGCGTGGAATGTAGTTAGAGCGTCTGATAGCTCTCCAAGCTGCGAAAGGAGCGGCCATCCGTCAGCCACGTTCCGTCGCGGACTGGAGGTCAAGAAAAGACAAACCTTGCCCATGATGTCGTCAATGGTTTTCCGCCTGCCTCTGAATGCTTCGGAGAGGTCATTGAACTCGGCATCGCGAGCACGCTTCCGTTGCTCCTCGGCCGCCTCTGCGGCTCCGTCAGGCTCATCCCAGTCTTCGTCGACATGTATCGTGTCAGTGTGAACGCGCCCCGCGACCCCTGCTGGGCGTTTGGCGCCGCGATGGTCGCTCAGCCCAGTGCCCTCCATCTGTACATGCATGCTGGCCACGGCGCTCTGCAGTTCACGTATGCTGGCAAGACGGGACCAAAGTTCCTCCCGCGTCTGGTCGAATTGAGATGCAGCAGGATCGCGCTCATGCTCTTTGTCGCCTTTCTTGGGCAYCATGACGCCKACCAGAGAGCCAGAGAAGGGGTCAAAGAGCGCCTCCTGGGAGGCACCAGGAGAGGAAGCAGTGGAGCGGGCAGCGCCGCCAGGCGACGGGCTCGCAGTCCTTTCCGAGCGTTCCTGCGAGCCGCCGCTTGGGGCCACGTTCAGCTTCGGTGCGGYGATTCTGCGAGGGTCTGTCGCTCCTCTCGGTTGCGCTGGAGCCGTGCGTGGGCCCTGAATCTCCGCGAGAACGGCGTCATGAGGGGNTAGCGAGCGCGGCAGTCACTGGCGCGGCCTGCGCGTGGGCGTTCGCCGCCGGGGCCGTATCGCCGGTTAGGTCGGGTGTGCGGGGCGGGTCGGGTGAGAGTGATGGGCGTGGCGGATTGGGCGTGGCAGAGTCGGAAAGCTCGCGGGGGTTGGTGCGAGCGGCGGACTGCCTGAGCTGGGGCTGGTGGAGGGCGGGAGGACGAGAAGACATGATCGTGGTGGACGACGCTAGTTACCATACAGGGCATATCTGCGCTTGACGCCGCAAGCACGCGCGCCCCATGTGGCAGTGGCTGCGTCTTGATCGTGCTTCTCTCCAGTTCCTAGGGACGCCAATCTAGGCTCCATCCAATTCAATTATAATCGACCGTAGCGTATACGCGTAAGTACGCCTCTCTCCCTATCCTCCACTGCCTCTCCCTCGCCTCGTGCCCCGTCGAGGGCAGCGGAGCTGACACTGCGTTGCTGGAGACACTGTCATGTGCACCGTGACTTAGCGTGAGATCGTGCCGCTCAAAGGTGCTTTGGGTGGCGTTAGACGTGCAAGATGCGGAAAGTCCGGTCGACTAAATTGCAACCCTCCTTTACAGAAGCGAACATCACAAGAAATTACTGGGCAAGATACGTTATGTACAAACATTGGGTTAGACGATCGCACAGTACGCTCCAAATCGAGGTCTAGTTGGCCCCCACCGCGCAGCAACGAGCCCACGGCTCGCTTCAGCTGTGCAGGGGAGCTCTAGCTCAGTACCCTGACACGCGGCGTTGTGGCAAATTGCCCTTACTCGACGTCCACAGGATGGTGTACGTGCCTCGCCATTGGCTACACCTGTGCATCTCCGCGGTCACAGGTAGCACCTGGAGAATGTGCTTGGTGGGAGGAAGGACGGCCACTGTCCCCTGGAGATCGTGGCTTCCCATTCGTCCGCATGAGAACGATAAAGGTCCAATGCGGCGCGTGCGTTTTCCAGCTGGAAGTAATTCAGTATGTGTGTCATGCAACATGATGGTTGCCAAATGGGAATGCACTTACCGCACAGACGTGGGTGTCCTGGACGCGGCGGCGCATGAGATGCCACATCAGAGTTTGGAGACCAATCACTTGATTGGTCGAGCGCAGCGAGTTTCGGAATGGCTGGTATAAGGCGACATCCCTCGTGGCCACAGCCGGATGCGGTATGCCCAGGACTGTCAACGGACGGAGATAAGCAGTGGAAGACGACGAAGATCTACAAAAATAAATACCGGAAAGGTCCTGCCAAAGGGTGTGTCCGACAAGGATTTTATCCCTGATCAGTTGGGCGACCCTCTGCTGGACATCCTTCCAGGGCAATGCGTTGCCTAAAGCAGAGTGAGTACCGGGCACGGCCAAGGTCCTGATCGTCGGCGTACCGGGCTGAAGGTCAGATGCTTGGATGCCGGTGGTGCTCGTTCGGTAGTCGGTGACCGGGTTGGTCGGGAGGACGTAGGTGCAGAAGACGGTCTGTCCTCTGTAGTCGACCACGGCGACCCGACTGGGACAACAAGAAGCACGGTGAGCGCGAGCTGTGGCGTCGGCTGGGGAGGGGTCGGACGTACGCGATCATGGGCGTACCACCACCGGGGCCGCAACCTACGCTGGTGGTGGACAATGCCAAGAACTTGTCGTGGGACGGAACGGGGTATTTCTGAGCCATTGGATGAACGATGGGTTGGCAGGGACGGGTACACACCTCTTAGGATGAGTGGAGATGGACGTTGGATTTATGTAGGCTCGGATGATGCGCCATGCTCTGCCCAACGAATGGTTGGAGGGGGGCGGTTGGTGCTTGAAACGCGTAAGTTGGTTGACATTGACTCAACTAGAGGCGAAGACGGGACGTGAAGCTTGGGATGGTCGGGACGGAGTTGACGAAAAAGTGCCTGAGAGGCCGCAAGTGAGCGAAGAGACCGGTAATTGGGGGAGGTCGGCGGAGCTAGGCCCCCACCTCGAGGTAGCCGGAGGAGGACGAGGGGAGGCATGGAGAGAGGCTGAGGGCGAATGGCAAACGGACAGATTGCAGGGGATCTCGGACCCAGACAGCGAAGATCTGGCGCATGCACTGGCCATCTAGGCGAGAGATTGGGCAAGTGCCAAAGCATCTTGGGCTCCGAGACGGGCGAAAGCAAAGGCACGTCAATTCCCTGCCTGTGTATACCATCAGCCTATTCGTGGCCGGTGGCTGAGCGCCCGTCTGCACATCCCGCCCATTTTTCAGGTGCAGCGATGTCCTCGAGCCCTCTCCGCCAATCCCGCGGCTAGTGTCCGTCAATCATCCCTCGATCCTACCCCGCCTGCCCCTGCAACACATCGTGGGACATACCGATTCGGTCAGCGCGTGCCGCCCCTTCCCCCGTATTTCGGGGCACGCCGTCCAGAGGCACGCGAGAGCCACAACAATGTTGAATTTTGTGTAACCTGCGCAGCCACGTTACGCGATTCAGCCACACAATTATGTTGCGGGGGTGGTCCGGTAGGCGTAATGACCATGGGAGGCGACCGAGAGCCCGCCGTGGCAAAGAGTCTAAATTGCCTGCACCACTGACGGCAAAGAGGGATCTTGATCTTAACACAAGCGGAGTCAATGCATCCCGATCGGGCAAGAGGAGTGTTCCCAGTGGCCGAGTAACCGCTCACCTTGCACGCACACGCGGACCGCGCACTCGACCTGTCGGCTCCATCCGACAGCTTGGCCGTTTCCAGCATAGGCCTCATCTCCTCGGATGCACTGCTGTCCGTGCATTATTCCCTTTCTTCCTCTCGCCTGCGTCATTCGCCTCGCTCATCCCGTCTTGATTTCTCCTCTTCCGTTCAACGCGCCGGCGGGGACCGAACGCGACCCCCTTCGTGTCCTACAGCTCAGGGAACGAAATAGGCTAGAAATTCAGATTGACGGTGGCGGCTTGCAGGTGCCGCCCGCATCATCATCCATCGCCCCGTGCCATGCAGCATCGTGGCCAGAGACACGTCCGTCAGAGCTACACCAGATCTGCGGCAACATGGTGGGACTTGCAGCGATAAGCCGCCGTGTGGATCTCCTTCCGAAGCCAGTGGGTTATGACGTGAGCACGGCCGCATCAACCAGCATTCCAACGATACCACTCACAACCACCTCCACTCAGATCTGCACACCACTCTCAATTTTTATCGCGCTTTTCGCCGTTCCCCACGTCCGATGCACAACCCGTTGAGAGCCATCACCGCTCGGAACTCGGACACTCCGCACACCCGCAGCGCGCGCTCCATTTGACCATGCCACGGGGGTTACTATGATATTCAACCGCGTCAGCATCGCCACCCGACTCCAGACCCTTTGGGGGTGCTATTAACAGTGTACTTCTATGCAGCCTGTAATTATTACGTTCACAGCGTGCGCTACGAGGACCCTTCCGCACCCCATCACATGCGCTCCTACCGGTCGACTCGCGCTGCACATCAAGAACGGCGTACCTGAGCCTTCTGTACCCGCTTTCGGAGCAGTCTCCAGTTCCACCTCGCCTTGCTCTTCCGTGGCGATCGGTGCAGGTCGAGCCAGCGAAGTCGCCGAGCGCGATCCTTGTTCGAGTCGCCGACCACGGCTTCCTTCTCCGCCTGCAAGCCGATCCGCTCCTCGTCAATCGCGTCTTGAACCTCCAGCACGGCTCGCGCGCGGTCCGGCTGTCCCTGCCTCAGCCAGAAGGACGCCAGCCGGCGTCTGACCGCGTCGTCGACGATGTCTGGGCCCCAGCGCTTGATRAAAGATCGGACGACCACGTCGGCGCGCCTTCCGCACTGTCGCGTCCATCGCAAACTCGCCAGCAGGAAMAAGAGGGTGGTCGGGCTCGGCTGGAAGCTCGGGTGCATCCCCAGGAAGCCGAAGAGTTGTCTGGTGATGGCAAAGTGTCGCGATAAATTGCAACGGCGTCCAGGGTTGAGGTGGAGGTGAATGATAGACAGGCAAGAACGTCGCCATTCCTCATTGAGCTCCTGCGGCAGCGCCTTGAAGTAATCGCTCGTCATCTGCGCCGCTGCAGAGCGCTGGTCGAGAGCGATCAACGCGCGCACGATCACGTATACCGCGTGTGGGGGCACCCGGTACAGGTCAGCAGGAGACATGAACGGAGGATGCTTCAGCAGGGCGTTCACGCGCTCGGCGACTACCGAAGACTCAGAAGGCATGAGAGGCTTGACCGTCGCGTCCTCAGATAGACCTGGTTTCGCAGTATAGATCTGGATAGCTCCGCGCTTCACGTCTCCGAAGAACTCCAACCAGACCGGCAAGGGCACGGGCAACCCATCCTCGTCCTTGTACGCCATCTCCCTCTGCCATGCCTTGTCCCAGCGGCCAGTTCGGATCAGCCACCGAGCTGTTAGCGTCCTCGTCTCCACGTTCACCGGCATTCCTTCGTGCGTCATGCGGTTYAGGAGATCCTTYACCGTTCCGAAGCTAGCATTGCGGATCGCGAACTTTATGAGTAGGTTGAATGACGCAGTGGAATGGACGTGAGGGTGAGCCTCATGATATGACAGCAGCTGACCCAAGGTAGCCGGGGGTCTGGCCGTCATGGCCAGCGTGAGGTTCTTGAGCAGGTCCTCCGACGTAGAAGGATCGGGTATCATAGATAGTTGTTTTGGGACAGGCGASCAGCGAAGAAGAATCCGCGGGAGCAGCGAGTCAGGCACGGACTCTCGGACTTCCTCCCATGGAGGATCGCTTTCGTAGGAGGGCGGACCRGTGTCGTGACTGGGAGATGTCTCGAAATCTTGCGGCGATAGGCGTTCAACGTCAATATAGGTGACCAGGTCCTGTCTTGGGAGGCGGGGAACAGCCGAGGAAGAACGAGCTGGCGTAGTATTGACTACCACGGCGGAGGACACGTCCTTGRCCTCCGRTGAYGRCGGTGGTAGCGTCGAAGAAGATGGCAGGGGAGGCGTGACGCACACATGGCTGGTACGAGACGAAGGGGACGCGGTGTAGGGTACCCTGCTCACGTTCGCAGAGCTGGGGAGTTAGACAACAATATACTGCGTGATTACGCACTGGGAGGACGCACGACGATGAAGATGACGACGGTCCTCCGAGGYCTGTCGAGCCGTCATGCCCTCCGYGGACGGTGTGCAGTATGCTTGAGGCTACACCTTCTGACCGGACGCAGGTCCGATGGTACGCGCGCGTCGGCCGTGTCCTGGCCCACGCCCTGCCAGCAGCAGCTTGAAAGAGAGAAGCGAGCGACAGAGAGGGCAGGTTGGCAGTCAGGGACGCATGATAGGGCATGCATGAGCGTTCCGGCCCTGCTCGGTGTGGCCTGGGCAGAGTACGGTCGAAGGCRGAGGTGGCTTGAGCTCGACACTAGAGGCAGCAGCAGGAGGCAGCGAGACTCGGACGCTGCAGGTGACGCTTTCTCTCCTCCTTATGGGCGCCTATCCGCTCTGCTACAAAATTCGCCACGTGCYTAGATCGGAACCTGGTTCAACAGCCGCAAACAAGTTCGCCACACAGYCGGAAA